>JAPYZA010005103.1:0-12600 GCA_030522685.1 Eupelmus azureus
ATAAATTATTTAAATTGTTTAAAATTGGTTTCTTTTAATGAGATTTATCACTTGTTATCACCGATTTATTATATTTTTAAATTAAAGACAGTAATTTATCTCAAATGAAATTTATTGGAGCTAAAAATTAATATACTTTATGTATTTCGAATCAGTACATTTCCACCAATATATATTACGAAAGTTTAAAATTTCGTGAACAGTAAGTATTTATTTGTCTAAAGAAATGAAATATTTTCTTCTTTTTAACAATTAAAAACAATATGTAATTTGTATCTATTACTTTTACACAAAGAAAATTATTATTCATATTTCTTGGTCTCATTAACTATTGAAAAAAATAGAGGTTAATATTTCTTGTATGAATTATATTATTAAATTATTACGCATTATAAAAGCACAATAAGAAATTTAGATTCTACAACTGTCCTGTAAGTACAGCTTCAATCATAACTTTATAATTTCAAACATTTTACACAAACTAATTAATGTAACAAAAACATCGGGCTGAACTTCAATCAAACTTCCCACCACACAAACCACAACTTATCAAACACAACGCAACAAGCCGCACAAGTCAACGAAAAATAAGAAATATCGAAAAAACGACAAACCTTTACGTGGGACGTAATTCTCGTGCCGTCTTTATCACACATGCAACAAAATCCAACCTAAGAACGAATAGTTGCGCAGACAGTTTAATGGCTGCACAGCTAAATTAACGTCAACTCAACACTCTCGAAACCAAACACCCGAGAACTCAAATAAAAAGTCAAGCAACGAGGCGAAAGCGCGCCCCGACGGCAAAGTCGATGCGAAAATTAGCGGAGAGAGAAGCGCGTATCCTGCAAGCTCGCTGAAATTCAGTGCGACTCTGAACCCGAAGCTACTATTTAGGCCACTATTTATATGAGCTTGATAAGTACTATCAGCCGGTCTACCCGTGATCCCTCTCAGCTCGCTCAGTGCCGCTGCGCGGGAATCGGAATCGGCGCGCTCGGCTCTCCTCTTATCTGACAAGTCTCTCTCGAGTGATATACACGCACGCGCCGAGATTTGAAGTCTTTCAGATGATATTGTAGTAAGCGCGCATTATTATGTGCGTCGATGACATACAGGGGGAAGGGGGGCTGATACTTTCTTGAAACTCTGCTGGGGGCCGATAGACGCGCAGTTTTCCTAGGATTTCCCCCCCGCGCGCTATAGTCTACTCTTTATCTGGATAATCTGGTGCGAGTATGGTACGCAGTAAAGTGTGAGGAAAATGCTGGTTTTTTCGCGTGAAAGGAGGATCTGCGACAAGCAAGGTTGCTATTTTGAATTGCGTAATTAGTTGCCATGCAGTGAGGCTATAGCTTCGTTTGTGGTTTTTCTGGTTTCGGATTTTGCTGTGCGAGGTCTTTTTTTAATGTTTGGATTTTCGTTTTAATGGGAATTTTACGAAAAATTATCCTTCGATGACGTTAAACGGTCAAGTCTTATGTTTATTCTTGATAGCGCGAACTTTCGTTTCTCCGATAAAAAGGTTATACAAGTGATATAACGAGTAAGTTAAATTTTATCAACTTGATTTCGGTTAACCCGGTTACAAAAAAGAAAAGGAAATTAAACATGGATTGCTGAAGCTACTTAGATTAAAAAAGAAAATAATTTCGATTCTCTATTTTCAAAATCATGATTTATCAGTTAATATTATTTTTAAGAAAATGCATTGTTCAATGAAAGTAGTTCAATTTGAAGATGATTGCGCATTTTCATGAATGACGTGTGTATCTTTATAGATCGCGTTATTTCGCAGTTCTTATCTATACTAATAATATTAACGATAAAAGTAATATCTTTAGAACAAAAAATCTTTCGCTTGACGTCTCACTTCAGTTAACTTATCACCAGCCATGACAACGGCGTTCGAAGTATTATAGTGAATTACCGCATTAAATTATTTTAAAAGCACTGAGATAAGCAGTTTTATTCCAATAAGATTAAATCGCGAGATATTTTTAAATTTTTGAATGACAAAATGTTGAAATGGCTTTGAGCTAGTTTAAAGATGCACATTTTGCAAATGAATGCTGAATAAGCGATCGATCTGTTTGTAACACAGGCGGAAAACAAACAAAGTTTTTAATATTTATCATTTTTTATTAATTATTTGCTATACTTATATAAGTGTATAGTAAATTAAAAAAATTCTGACTTACTAAATTGTTTAATGTTATAAACTTGAATGGAAACGAAACATTCATTCAAAAAGCTCGTAAATTTTTAATATCGATACAAAAAGATGGTTTATCAAGATCATAAAAGATTGCTAATCCTGTTTCAACTAAAGAAACATATTTTTAGATTAAGATAAAAGAGACAAAGAAAATAAATAGACAGTAAAATAAATTTTTACAAGGTTAATATCTACAATGAAAATTTTTTAATAACAATATTTTTATTATGGTTCTTACAATTTCCGGTATCAACTCGAAATCTTTCACGCGTGGCTGTCATAACATAAGCTCACACGGATCGTTACCGATAGTACAAATACTGCGTAATTAATAATCATCTGATACTTTATTGATTAGGTACTTGAATTGTCTAATTTCTTATATATCAATTACGATAATTTATAGATAATTTTTGCAAACATTTATTAATGAATATTTTTTTTATTTTTCAAAAATATATTTATACTGTTTGTCTTACATAATTAACAATTAGTGATTTTTAAATTATATAAAACTTACTTCTAGCAAAATATTAAAATTTATTTTAATTGCATAACACTAAAGGCAAAAAAAGTATGTTATCGATAATCAAGTCTAATTAACACTATAAAATTTTCTACATTCTTTTAAAAATACATTACTAGAAAGCCAGTAAAATCATAAAAGAATAAAGTAACAATAGCCAATAACAGTTCCGATGCATAATCAGGAATTTCTACGTTCCGTTCGGGTATCCCGCTTCCAGTTTGCTTTCACGCGCTCTCCTCGGGCGCACCGAAGAATCAATGACGTATAAGCCACAAGCGATGACTCATAACCTTAATTATCTGTCCAAGAACAAGAGCTAATTCCAAGTTGTGAAATTGTTCATTAACCGAGAGCAAAACGACGGCGAAAAAGAGCAGGGAAAAGTAAGAGAAGCAAAAAACACCGCTAAACGAGAATATTAGCTTGGCCTCGAAAATCATCACGCTGCACAAGAGTAAAGCGCCATTTGTTGATATACTTTGCCCAGAGGTCAATATCAACAAATGCGCCTAAGAGAAAAAGCATGAACTTATATACATATATTAATCGCGATTTTATCAACTTGGGATAAGCAGACGCGACTGGCCGGTCGAAAAAAATCCCACGCGAAGAGATTGAAAAAGTTTGCGCGCGGTATCTTCCCTTTGAGAGCAGCTCGAGAGTAAATATGATGACGCAACGTCTCGAGGGGGATCTCATCGAGACGCGCTTACTAATTATTTCATGCAATTTTTACGACGGAGATTACGCTCCGAGATAGGTGGAATATTGTACTTTTTCACTTTGCCGCGATTTGTTTAGTCTTTTTCAATCACGCGCAGGCCTTTCAATCACTTCGAAATGCTTACATTTGATGAATGTAAGTCATGTGTGCGTGATCCTACAATGAGCGGATCAATAACATTTATAGATATGAAAACAAACGAGCGTTTTGAATTTTAATTCAATGTATAACCAATTAATCATTGTTTAATTTATTTAAAGCTACATATTATTTTACTTTTTAATAAACGATTAAGTAAATGGCTGCACGAAAGAAACTAAAGACGTAGTCAAATTAGCGGCGACCAACTTTCAATTAAGTTTCTTCAAGAGAATTTAACGGAGCTTCTGCCGAGGAGCCAAAAATTAAAAGTTATTAAATTGTCAATCAAAGTTATCGCACAGTGCATAACAGAGATGAAAAAACTAAAAACTAAAATTTTTTACACCATATGTTTCAATTTAACTAGACTTTTTATGCTTTTATTATACGAAAGCCTAACATTTTATTAGTTCTCCGATTATTAAATTTATTATAAATATTCTACACCACACTTACAAAACAGTACAACAAAACTTTCAACTGCCGCAAGCTCCTAACTCGTTTCGCCCCTCGTGTGATTTCAGCGTACAGATACACCCGACAAATTCCATTAATCACCGCGAGCTCGCTCGATCGATAACCGAAGCCAATTACGAGATAAGTAAAAATAATTTTTCGTTACCTTTTGAAAAAGTAGAAAATTTATCGAGCAACGCCGAGCGCGCGTGCGCAAACTCAATTGCTCTCAATCACGGTGCGTCGCCCTTATCGTCTATTCAGGATGTAAAATTTGCACTTTTGTGATGCTTCTAACTAAAAATTACTCTAGTTAGAAATACTAACGCGTGACGTGTGTAATGAATCTTTACTTTATTTGTCGAATGCCCTTTATTTCTAATGATTCGAATACGTCTGTTGTATACGAGGTTTTCTTAGAGACTACCAACATTTTCCTCTTTCGGAGAGCACAACACCTTCGCTCGATGAGGTGGCCCTTTTTGGGCCCTCATCCATCGGGGGCGTATGTTGTTGAAGTGGGTGGTGACTTTCGACTGTTACTTTCGACTATTGGGCAGGCGCAACTGACCCCCGGATAGCACATACGGTCGATCGACACGTTAATCGCCTTAGTTTGCGACCGTGCCATAAACCAGGGATGTTTAATCCGTTCTGGCGTCGACAAGTTTTCTCGACTCAATGACTTTATAAGCCTCGACGGCCCACTCGTAATTCCCCAAATCGCTTAATGATGGTTCGACAGACCGAACTACAATTACGCTGTTGACGTTACAATTATGTTTTCCTTAAAATATTTACGTAGCGTCGAAATTCATAAATAACAAAATCTTTAATTTTAGAGAGATCGAACACAGGGGGTAAATTTATAATGGACCGCGCGTTACCATGACCCCACGTCTTTCACGTCCAGCTCTCCCACTCTACATATCTCCGCCCCCCACCGGCCTGCGTATATCTCCCCGTGCTCGGCAACTATAACGATAGGTGCGCGTTCCGCGATAAAAAAAAAAAGAAGTCGCTCGCGCTCCGGTTACAGCCAGTATTAGGTATCGCGAGAAATATAAATTACGAATGTTATTAAGAAACGCAAAAATTTCCTCGAAAATGCGCGTACACGCGCGTATCGGCGCAAGAACGTGCCTCTCTGCGCGCCGGAAAATTTCGCGTCGAATGATGTAACTTCGCAGCCGTGACGAGCTTTTCGAGTTCCAAGGCGAAACACCTGCGCGTCGATCTGCACACGCGGGAGGAGAATTATAATGATGATTGCGCGAGCGAGTAGATCGCCCGGACGTTCCGGACGACCGAGACCCAGCGTCGGGGGAGAGTAGATATAGACATCATCGGCTGATGCGAGCTTATCTCTGCGCTGTTGATTCTATTCTTTTTTTTTGTCGGAGCGATGTCTAGCAGACGATGTTTGTTTACGCGGTTTTTCTAATTACACAGTGCGTGGCTCTAGTGGCTGTTTGATAACAATGACTCGTAAGAGCGATTTTGTAGTGATTTTTTGCCGAGTTGTTGGAATAGAGGCCGCTGGGAGGCGAAATGATGAAGATAAAGAGTTCTTTGGAATAGGATTATAAAGTAATTTAATGGGTGTTTGATTGAGCACCCGATTGGTTGATAATTGATATTGGTATCGTGGTCTGCGACAGTAGTATCAAGAATTTAAATATAATGAAGTTTAATTTGAAATATTTAAGCTTCAATTAATCAACATTTTATGTAAGATATTTTATACTCTTGAACGAGCTGTAGCAAATTATACACTATGAAAAAAATCATTTCGAAAATTTTTTTAGCAAATTTAGCTTTTTACATGTGTAAACCGTTTATTCTACAGAAAAAACTTTACATTATTATTCTGACCTAAAGGATCGAGTGTGACTTAAAAAAAATATTTTTATTATTAAAATGAGTTAATGAAGACAATTTGAAGAAACATTTAATTTTATTAAAAAATATTTTTATGTCGGGCAAACAGGTCTTAGCGTCAAATGTGCGTTGGAATGCACATAAATTTACATAACATTGTTTGAAAGATAAAATAATGTTTAAATTCACGAATCACAAATAAAATGATTTTTATACAGTTGTAGATTGAAATATCTGTACGGTTTGGTGCTCAGTCTATTTTAAGTGCTGCTATGTATAAAATGTTAAGTAATAGTGAAAATATACAGCAACATATTTATTTAAGATATTTCTCAATAATGTAGTTTATGTAATAGTTTTTTTGAATTTCATTTACAATGGAAATTTTTAATTTAAATTTAAAAAATTTCTTAAATTTGCTCAATCAAAAAATAGTAGAAATAAAATGTACAAATAATTCTCATGTTATCTTTAATTTCAATGTCAAATACTTTATATCTATCTATTTGAATAAAAAGCAAAAGAATCTCTTCAGTTTATACTAGATCTAGTATGTCTAACTAATAATAGCTAATCATTGCGAATTGCATCATTGTGAATCTTTGATTAAAATGAACTAAATACTTTGTAAATCCGATAAAAAAAAACTATTTCAGCTAAGAGTGACTTTGCTCTTGCAATTTATCTCAATGCTCTAGTTTAACATAAAAGTGACAGAATTCTAGAGCAGGGTCTAATCGGTTAATACTAGTAATATACAAGGAACAACTAGCATAACCTGTGGTGTCTGCCTTGTGTACAATTTCAGTCGATAACATTTTTTCAGATAATAAATCATTAATAAGAAGCCTGTCAAGAACATCCGTTTGATAAGAGAGTTTTAAAGAAAGGTGGGAGTAGCACTTTTTTCCTACATGCTCACAGCTGTGATAGATTCTGGATAAATGCATGCCAAGAATATTTGTAGATAAATATAAAGATTGCATCAAACAGCAACAATATTTGAAAATTTTAAGCCTTTTAAGAATTTCATTTTAAGCTGTTTGATTTCTAATCATATTGCGAGCCTTCACTAAATTATTTTTAGCAATGCTTGCACACGTAAGCAAGACAACTGTGCAAATAGAGACAGTACCGTATACTCTGCTGTGACAAGTCATTACGAATTTTTCTGACGTAGAACCTTGCCAATACTTTCCACAGTAGTGCTTAATGAGATTTTCTAAAACTGGAGCAAGGGAGCAATAAAAATGTGCTCGCTTCTAATTTATATATTGACATTTTAACTAATCCTCAAATACTATTATACACATCTATACATTGTAGTTACATAAATATCTTTCATTTAAGATTCTGTGTATAAAATAGTATCTGTTAACTTTCATCATATCATTTCAAGACAATGCAATGCTACAATGAAATTGGTTTGGCAGAGAAATGTGTGAAAGACAAGTCTTTGCTTAAGACAACATTAAAAGTTTGTTTTACCGCCATTCCTATCACATAATAGATCTCGCTACTAGTCATCTCCGATAACATACTTGTTTAAAAACAATCCTTCGCAAATAGCGTTTCATAGCTAGAAACTCAAACGCAGACTTCAATCCAGTGCATTCAACTCGAACACAGGATCCGCTTACAAAAATATTGAAGAACACGCTCTCTCCCAGCTCTTAAATGTTTCAGGCCCAAAAGCTAAGACAAACTCGAGCGAACAACGTGTGTTACCACTTCCAACAAAGAATGTTAAAGCTCATTAAAAAAGCACAACAGAGCCAATAATTCCCTCATCAAAGATTCAAAGGAAAGTCAAAGTCCTCGCCAAACGAGCGAGCGAGCGCGTGATCATTAAAGATTGGAGCACAAGCTGGCGCGATAGTGCGCAATGGAAAAAAAAACGTGGACTCCATTAAAGCGCGTCTGCAAAGAGAGAAAAATAGAGAGAAAGAGAAGGAGAGCAAAAGAGATAGGCCTGTTAATCGTTAAGAAAGCAAAGATATTTTCACGTGATCGAGTCATCACGGGGCGCTCTTCGCAGGCGCCGATGACCTTTTACGCCGCTGTTGCGAGGCACACGGATGGCTAACCGCGCGCGCGCGCGCGCGCACCGGGGCGAAAAGCAAGGGGAAGCGCTCGTTCGCATACTTGCCCCTTTTACGCTGCTGGTTACGCATTTCAAAGCTTCGGCCGGCCTCTCGCCTACATCAGACCCAGAGCAGTCTTGGGAGGTCCAACTGCTCTTACAATCTCCGCGTATCTCTCGTCGCGTTGTTTACCCGAGCGTCGGTGCTAACGGCCGATAAAGCGTTGGAGTGCTCTAGCGTAAAAGGGTCGGGCTGCCGCCGATACGGCGAGGCGAGAGACTGGCTCCGAAATATTGTCGGAGAGGAAAGTAGCGTGCGCGACATTGCGCGTCTCGCGAGCTTAGAGTAAAGTGTGCGATTAACTCACCTTGTCGAACGATCGCCACCCTGCGGGCCCGCACTCGGTTATTGACGGAATGATGGAGGCTTTCTGTGACTGTGTCGCAAAAATCAGTCAGAACGCAGGCTGTCCGGGCGAGCGGTGCTCGTTACTGGACCAGGCGCTTAGCGAGTCGTGGATCGGCCTTACGGAGGGTTGAACTGCTGCACCACTGAGGAACATTCGTTTCTCGGTTGCTCGTCCGCTCAACGGGGGCTGGATGTACTCTGGATTACGTATGCGCTGCCGCTACACACTCGTGCCTAGAACGTCGAAGTCTCGCTCAGGGACTCCGACTTTCTTGCTCTCTCCGCTTCGCTGTAGCTTTCCACACTCTCGATGTTTCTGTCCGTCTCTACCTCTCTCTCTCTCGCCTTATTCGCACTGGCGTACGCGAACTCGCATTATTTACTCAAATGATGGATGATTCGGAGCTGTACTTTTTTTAACGGCCACCGGAGCGCGAGCCTGCCGAGATGACGACACGACAGACTACCAGACTGTATTCCGTGGGTCGGACACTGCGCGTGTGTGGAGCTCCCAGCGACGAACGAACGAGCGATGGTCTTCTCAAGAGCTGAACGCGCGCGCGCACGCACAGACACCGCTTTACCTAGATGTGTGCGTGTATGTATGTATATACACACAATGGGGGAGGGGGCGGCGATGGAACGCGCGGCTATATGGCTGTAGCTATAGTCGGCTCGGCCGAGGAGCCAGCACGTGAAAGCAGAAGGGCGCGCGAACTTTCAATTCCAAGACCCCGGCACGCGCGAATTCTACTATATGCATGTAAGCCTCGGCGCCTTTGGGATGTGTAGATGATCGCAGCGGGGCAAGGTTGTGCGGGCTGCTGACACCTGGTGGAGAGCGCGGGAACTGTTGGAGCCGTGGCGGTAAATTTGGTTTTGCGGATGCGTTTTTTTTTTAGAGGCGAGGTGTGGTTGATGGTGAGTTTTTTTATGAGATGGGTGGTGAAGGGTTTGATGTGATGGGTTTGATGGTTGTGGAATGGAGCGAAATGAGGTGATTGGTAGTTTGATATTTGGTTGCAAGAATTTTTTATAAAATGTTTATGAACGGATTCCAGAAAATTGTTAAAAATCTGTTTGAAAGCAATATTTTATCTTTACAGGCACATAATTATGAAATGAATTTTCGTAATACTTTCCTTATAGATAACGGCGGAGATATTTCTGTTATCCTGACTTTAGATTACTTGTCTACTTCAACATTTTTAAAAATTGTTTCCTTAATTATAATGATTAGCTCCAGAAGAATGTTACTACGTTACAAATAATTTATAACATATATAAAGTTGACACACTCTAGTGTTAAAAGGAAAAAATGTATGAAATAAAATATTACTTATTTATAGATTGCTTATATTCTTACAGCGATCTTAAGTGTTGTAACAGTGTAGAGATTAATCTAAAACTTAAATTAATTTAAAGCTTTTCATGAAGGCAAAATCTTGTAAATTTATTTTCAACTTATTTTACAACCCTTTAAATTATAGTGAATCATGTTCATTTTTATTATACCTATGTATTAAGTAGTAAACAGTATAGTTATTCAATTTATCTTTTAGCTTTAAAAGATAGCCCATTTTTATACTTGTTTATACTCTAAAAATAAACTTATATTGTATTATAATAGTTAATAAACATTCACCAAAATTTAGAAAAATTGAAAATTCAATATTAAAAAAAATTGATCTATGAAATAAATGACTCGACTGAATAATTATATTACGCTGTTTTTTTTATTATGCAAAATCATTCCATCTGACATCTGTACCAATTCCATTTTTACAAATTCCTTTAATTCATAGTATAAGCTTGTTATGTATAAAAAGTAAATCTCCAAAAAATCGTTATAAAAGAATCATTCATTCATATCTCAGGATAAAATGTTAGAACGAATATATCCGCATTGGCATCACGTTCCATATTTAAAAAGTGTTTGCCTACGAGACAGACCTGCCTGAAATGAGCAGGCTCGCCTTGTCGCTCGCCCCTGCTCCAGATCTGCGCCTGGGGCAGCGGATCATAATCCAGCTGATTGCGAGAGATGTGCTCGGCGGCCTTGAACTGTCCGCGGTTCAACTGCTCCATTAGATCCATTGCCCTCCCGGTAATGAGCGTGTAGTGGCAAACTAGATCCTGGTCTCCCCTTGACAGAAATCCCGACCTCCACCTATATCGGAATATTAAGTTGGTGAGTGCATCAGATGCAGATATTAATTTGTTTTCTATTTTCGTGTTATATTATCTACCTTTTGAAAATTAAAGCTACTATATAAATAACACGTTTTTGCTTTATTAAAATATTGAATATCAAAATTCTAAATAATATACATCATTCAAACATTAATCGCACATACTTTCAGCAACACCACTTGCAGCACATCCCGCTTACCATCAAACTAAACCCCGCTAATCTTTCCACCCACCTGGACATCGAATAAGTCTCAACGGAGTCCTGATCTCTCCCAGTCGACGAATGAGACGCGTGCCCTCTAGGATGTCCATACGACCCATCCGGATGCGACGGGCTATTCTGCGAAGCATCCAGCACTCGCTGCGCATCCCCCGGCGAGTTTCCCGTGTATCTCGCCCCTCCAAGCATCAGGCGTGCCAAACTCTCGGGCTCAGCGCCGCCACAGTTGGCCAGAATGTACCGGGCGATGGAGCGCTGCTCCCTGCGCAGCCGGCTCCCAGTCTTGCGACGTAGCTCCCCACTATCAAGACCCGTTTGCGCGGCCACGGCATCGTACAGACAGTCGTTCTCGTTCCGCTGACAATCCTCGATGGTCACTGGGTTCCTGCCGCCGAGTAGGCTCCAATGGCCGAGACTGCAGGTGTGGCTGGCAGTGTACTCTAGGTCGATGGGAGACTTGCCGTTATCGCGGCCGAAGACGTGGATCAGCTGGCCAGACTGCCAGATTTGGATGACGCGTTTGACGACTTTGCTGAGTGTCCGGGCGTGGATGAGACCGGCTGGTCGGTTAGGTAGAAAGTTTTGGATAAGGTCGTGGACGATCGCTTGACAACGCTGAAGTGCAAGCCTGAGATCGAGAGTTTTGTCGCAGCTGGTGATGCTGACTCGTCGCTCGTTGGGACGGAGGCTCAGATCGTCGTGGAGTTTTGGTCTTGTCATGTTTTGCACTTGGAATTTTCACAGTTTTTTATGGGTTCGGAAAATGTTGGAATTGACATTTTCTGGTAATTTATTGTACGAGTTGAGTTGCGAATTTGACTTTGACTGAAAATTTGGATTCATGTTGCACTGAAATTTTGGCATGTTGAGAAATAACCTTGAAAATGATTTGTATTTGCGATTGTCATTTTTTTGGTTTGTTCAATTATAAATATATGTATAAGTATTGCAATAATAAAAACATCGTACAGAATATCACATGTAAATTTTCACAAAACGTCTTGCTCAAAACAAGCACGCGAGAATTTAAAGTCGAGACAACCTCAGCAATAATTAAATCATTTCACTACAATACATCTACAATTGAAAATACTTTCCTAAATTTCCGGATATAAAGTCAAAATGAACACATCCGCCCTCTCATTATTATTTTCCTTATAAAAATGCTTCATAACGGAAGTAACTTTGCGGATATCTGACGGATCCCCCGACTTTTTTCCATTAATCCACTTATGAGCTTCCGGAAGCTCGTCGTCATCCAAGTCCTTAGCTAAAACCTTGGCTACTGCTTTATCACGCATACTGTCTTCGTTTAACCGTTCCATTGAATCTTGAGCTTCATCGGTTTTCAAAGCCAAATGAGCTACGAGATCCTGATCAGAGCGAGAAAGAAATCCGGTTTTCCAGCCCGACTTGGAGTAATTTTCGACAGATTCTGTAGCTCCAGTAGCTTTTGGATCCGAGGCGTGACCACGCGGGTGTCCTGGTCGCCTGTCTGGATGCGATTCGCCGTTTTGGGATGAGTCGAGTATTTTTTTAGCGACTTTTGCGGATCTGCCGTTGTACCTCGCACCACCTCTAATATCTTTGATTATACATGTATTAAATATATAAAAAGTTATTTTTATTGTAAAAATATACAATGAAATTTTATACCACTCTAACCTCAAAATCATAACTTTAAGATGATTTTTCGGCTTTCGTGGTATAAAATACGGTTCGATACTGGTGCGTAAGGTGATTTTT
>JAPYZA010005104.1:0-20931 GCA_030522685.1 Eupelmus azureus
GCACACCTGCTTCTTGGCTAGCGCGTATCGCGGACACGTATCTGCCGCTGCAGATTGTGATTTATCATCGGCCGGAGCGGGATGTGCCTCGGCGCGCCGTGAGAAAGAAGAAGCAGAAGAAGAAGAAGTCGAGAAAGGGGGCCGGTATAGCGCGCGGGCTTGTTCAACAAGTGACATCGACCCTCCATTTTCCGCGCGCCGGCTGACCGCTTTTAGCGAGCTGGCTCCCCCTCTCTCTCTCTCTCTCTGCTGTGTGCACAGAGAGCACGGTATATATACTATAGAGACGGATATACAGAAGTGCGCTTGGTCGTGTATTATTGATTTTCGCCGCTCGCGAGCTTCGCGTTTTGTTTATTTTTGCCTGATGGATGCGTTGCGCGCGGGGGCGGTGACCTCGCCTCGGGATCGCCGCGGCGCTTCAATGAGAGCATTCGCTGATGGTTTTGCGACGATCGAGCGCTGCGCGGCGGCCAGAGTTTTGCAGATCATCGCATGTGTCGCGTGGAAGAAAGAGAGAGGCTGAGAATGAGAAAGAGAGTATACGGAGCAGAGAGAAAGTTTCGGGGATGGATGGGAGTTTGTTGCTCTGCGCTAAAGTCTTGTGTGTTTAGTTTAGAAAGAGAGAGAGAGGCGCGACGAGTCTGTATAGAGATGGAGGAAATATTTTATATAGTAGAGGGAAAGCCTTTTACTATTGCACGATAAATCGTCGCGAGCGCGCGAGGGGATAAAGCCATAACGTCTACGAGCGGCTAAAGTTATGGAAATACCTATTTGAAAAAATTTGAGAGCATTTGAGGGTAAATAATTTTGTACCTATTGCGTTGTAAGACGAAATTAATTTTTATTTCGATGCTACTTGATAAATATTTATTAAATTCTAATGAATATATATTGTTTAGTTCAAGTAAATATTTACAAATATAAATATCACTAAACAAATAACAAAGTTTTCATAACAAAGTTTTGCTGTGACAAAATTATCTATCGCCTTCCCGAGGCGCTTCTATCTTTCGGAGAACAAATTTGGCTTTAGCTGCTAAAGCGCACCTTTTTCGCGTTTGTGTCAGGTGCGCAACCTAATTTTTTCTTTTATTTATCCGTCGGCAGCTCGTACAGCAAGCGCGCGAAGAGGAATTTCCCTAACATACTCACGCATTTACGACAATCGGCTTTTCGCTCGCCGACGTCGACGTGCTGCTGTGGCTTCGCTGCTCTCTTCGTGTCTGTCGGTCGCTCGATGACCTTGACGCCGCTCGGCTGCTTCGCCGCTCGTCCCTTTGGACGCATTGGATGGGCCTCTGCATCGTCCTCTCGAGATTCTTGCTGATGCCATCAGGGCGTTCGCGCCGTCGCGGAGTTGGCACGCTCACCGATCGGAGCCACAGTACTCCCAGTAAGTACTTTTCTTTGCGTGCGCTTGTTTCGAAGGGTCAGGCGAGAGTGTCGCCTAATTGTGAATTCGGCGCTCTTCCTCCTATACGGCCTATCGCTCTCCCCTCGTTTCTTCTTCCTCTTTCTCTTTCTCGCCGTTTTCGGTGGCCTTGTCGCGGCTCTCTCTCTTTCTCTCTCTTTCTCTTTTCTTCCGTCATACTCTGCCTGTGTGTTCGTGTATGTTTACCTGTGTGTGTGTGTGTGTGTGTATGTGCACAGCTCCTGCTGCTTCGCCCTTGCGCGACGCTTAACCATCGCGCGTTCTTGTTATTTTTTTAAATAAATCGGTGCATGCATGATTTGCTATTTAACAATATAGATAAACTTACCGTGAATATTATGTAGGTCTATACACACCATGCATATTCAAAATATATTTTATCATAGATTAGTTGTTCATTTGGCTGACCCGTATTTCAAACTAGTTCCAGCATTGAACGTAAGTCATTTTCGCTCAAATTTCAGGTATTTTTTTATGTAAGTATTTGTCAAAGAAAAAAAGTAAATTGACTACATTTGTTAAGAGTATGTATTAGTATGCAATTTCATTATGTACAAATTTTTTTATGTACAATAATACTGCCATTGACAGTTTAAATGTAGTTTTTAAATTTTCAAACTTTTTACGATTATTTAACTCTCCAAGCAATTTCAAGCGCGTCTCAACTCTTATCTCAACCTAAAAATATCTCTTAGCCGAGAATTCTTCTCTCTCATCCATTATAGCCGTAAGAAATTTTCGTTACAACATCGGCTTCCGCACTCCCACACGCTCTCGACTCTATATATCGCAAAAAAGTGTCCGCGATATCGCCGCAGCACCGCGGCAACTTTGTAATTAAACTAATTAATCAAAGCCAATTCATCGTTAATAAAAGCGTCTCCGGCCGCAAGCGCGGCGCAAAAACCTAGCGCCCCCTGAAGAAATTAAGCTGAATTAACGAAATCCACACGCTGCAATTACGCCCAATTAAAAGCTTTTTTCCCCGTCCGTCCCCGAAAAAAAAGCGAGCCGACAGCCGCGCCCCCCGAAAGATTACAGAGTCCGAGCCACTCGCGCCGTTTTCGACGCACATTTACACGCACGCAGCGCGTAAGCGCATGCATTATTACTCTTTTTCTCTCTCTCTAGCTCTTCAGCTCGTCGCATGCATAATGACGCCACTGTTTAAAGCGTTAAAAAGAGAGAAAAAGAAGGAGAACGAGTGCCCGCGCTGTATATAAGCGCAGCGCGCGATCCTACTCGTCTAGACTCGGCTTTTGTTTCTCTTTATCCCTCCTTCAGCGGCTTTTTTCCTTTTTCTTTTCGAAGCGTTTCTTCCGGCTTTTTCTCACGGAGTGTGTGTTGTTGCGCCGCGCGCGCGCGCGCGAAAGAGCGATGATGTTTTGTCTAGGCTGCTCTTTACGGCACGGCGATGCTATGTACGAAAATACACGTCGCTGGTGCAAGCGAGCTGGAAGAGTCGGAGTTTTGAATTTTTTCAGCGGGAGGGGGAGAGAGCTGAACTTTTTTGTTGCGCAGACTGGGTCTCTAGGGTGCTTGCTTTGGGTAAACGCGCGAGAGGCGAAAAAGTTCGGCTGGAAGTGTGAAAATAAGCTCTCGGCTCTAATTGCAGTGAGAATCGCTGCTGAAGCTCGAAAGCTCCTTGACGAATTTTTTGGCCTTTCAAGATAACTGCTCAAACCTAATTGTTTTGGCTTTTTGACGTATTGACGTTTTAATGCTTGAACATTCGAGATTAGGAGAAGCAATAGTTAAAAACTAATACTTAGCTAATATTCTTTTGTTTCTCAGCAAACCGTATCAAAGCAATATTAAAAAAAATGGACTTGAGCACTATGTTCTAGAAAGCCAATGAATTATATTAACCACACGAGGCTAAATGAAAAACAAGCTTTATCTTTCTTAAAAAGAAAAAAACGAAAGCTTCGAATAAATTCCATCCACTCGACTAACGTTTACGGAGCTTCAAATAAACGGGCGCACGAAGAGCCCCCCTTCAATAAACTAATCGCGCGAGCGTTACCCGCTTTATTTTGTAGTGCATAAAGATAGGGGAACGGATAACAAGTGTATATACGGGCAGAGCGTCTAGCTTTACACGCGCTTTAAACGTTTCTAAGGCGCGAGCGCGCGAGAGCGAGGGGAGCTAGAGGCGTGTCGATTTCCCAAAGCGCGCGCGACAAGTGCAAATGTGTTGGCTCTGCGCGATGCCTGCCTAACGTATATACCTTAGCGTATATATAAGCAAACAGGTGTGCGCGCGCGCGTGTGTGTACTCGTGGGCGAGCAAGCAAGCGAGAATAAATATTTTCATGGGGGGCTTACGTCGAGAGTTCGCGTGATCGAAAATAAATGTCTGTCCGTGTGTGTGTGGGTTGGTGTAAGTGTAAGGGTGGTTTAGCTATATAGGCAAGAAATTGCTTTTTAATTTACGTTAGGTAATGTATGCAAATTAGAGGGCGCGAGCATCGGCTGTGTACGAGATTTCCGTGAAGTTTTAACGTTATACTTTACAATTTAGTCGTTAATGCGGACTCGCTGCTGAATCGCTGACAGATTGGCTTCGCGAGTATAAATGCGATATCTCTTTTTTAATGTTTACTTTGCAGGAGGGTTCCTTTTTTCATAATTAAATGCAAATAGACCCGATTAAAAATGATTATTCTCCAGTCAAATTTCAATTAGCATATCTCCCGCTCGCAGTATAAACTAAACAAACCAGCCAGCTCTATATCGACCAAACATTCTCCAAAACCCGTCTCAGCGACATCGCGGACCAAACGAAAACCATACCCCTACCCCTCAGCCCTTGAAAAATCGGGTTCGATTCGTCCCGTCCATAAACTATGTAGCATCAACTCTGCATTATTCACTAAATACGCGCGCGACGAGCGCGAGGGAGCATTAGAGATAAAGAAGAAAAAGAAGCAGAAGCGCGGCAGTTACTTTCTTCCCTCTCTCTCTCTTTCGGCATCCGCATAAAAGGGGGCCGTATAGAGTGCGAGAAGAAGCGCCCGGGAGCTAGAGAGAGAGAGAGAGAGAGAGAGAGAGAGAAGGCTGGAATGAAGAGGGTTTGGACGCGCGCGCGCGCGCGGGCAGATTACGGGCACTCGAACGTCCTTAGCAGAAATTAGATTAGGAGGGACTCGGCGCGACCTCCTCTCTATATAGAGCGAGCTTCTCTCTGCGCGCGGCTTATCTGCCTCTCTGCGTTAAGGGGGAGGGCCGCGAGGAAAAACGCGGAATTCCAGCCGAGAGAGGGAAAAAAATAGCAGCAGCCCGAGAAAGGCCGAGCGATAATTATGTGGGAGAGCTGCTCGAGTGGCTGCGGCTCTCTACACGTGGCCCCTGCACTTTTGTAGATATTCGCCGTCTGCGGCGATGGGATTATTTTCGGTGTTTAGAGTATGTGGCTTAGCCGCTATAAATATAAATTTTTTTTCGCCCGCGAGTGGCTCGTTGATTAGTGCCATGTAAACGCTGGCAACACTCTGGCTCGATTACCCTGGGAGTTTTACCGAGAAAAGTGCTGGCTTGTTTTATTCGGCGATTTAGTAGGAGACTTGGCTGCGTTATCGTTCCGCCCGAGAGAAAGAGATACGCGCGAGTGCTGGAAAAAACGGACAACTACTCGAGAGGAGCAGATGCACACTCGTCGCGCTCTCCTTCGCCCTGTCAAGTGAGCGATTATGAGAATGCTGCAGTTTTGCGGGCCTGCTCATTGTTAAGACGCGGATCGGTCCTTCGGAGCTGGCTAATTCTCGCAATTGCGAGATTAGACATTGAGAGGATGTTTTTTTATCCTAGTTGCGGTGTACGGCGTGTTTTGCTGAGGTTATTTAGATGAAAACAATTTCAAGTTTTAATGCATACGTTTTGCTGGCTATGTGTGTTCTGTATAATTAAACATTTATTCGCACAGGACGTTGGCCGCTGTATTTGCATGTACGTATTTATAAGTGCCAGCGCCCGCCAAGCTTCAACAATTTATATAATAAGCTTAGCTATGTATATCCGAAACTTTGGCTGCCTAGTTTAATGAGTTCGATGTATGAACAGTTGTATATTATTTACTATTGCGTATTATTGGTAATATCGACTTTCGATATAGCCAGAATGTCAGACAAAATTGCTTTAAAAGAAGCATGAACGATTGATCTACAAAAGAATCAGTTTGAAATGTTGCATAATGGGATGAATGCAGATAAGTCTCGTTTTTTATACGGCTTTATGGCAATAATTACAATATTTGATATTTTAGCTGTAATAAACACAATATTGCATTAGTTAATTAGATATATTCGTCCGAATAATCGTAATCCGAATCGAAACAAACTCATTATATACTATCACCTTGCTTCATCATTCATCCCACAAACCTCACAGTATTTACACAGCACAACTAAAAACTCGTAATAGCAAAAGTCCCGAAGAAAAAGTTGGATCGAAGCGCATCTCCTGCACGTATGACTAATTCAATTTTCCGGAAGCAAACGGAAAATTGAAAAAGTCCGGGTGGCTGGGCAGGCGCTCCGGACTTCTGTTATTGAACTAAAGGAACAAATGCCTCGTCACCGTGTATACGTGTGTATACTCTTGAGTAACTGTGGCGCGCAACGTTAAAGTGCTGGCGGCGTATGCAGATACATATTTGCTTTATCCAGCTGAAAGTGACTATGCACTGCTCTCTCTCTCTCTCTCTCTTGTTATTCGAGCGACTTCTTAAACAAAGGCTCGGCTATCTTCTGACGCCTTAGAATTTCATAAAATTTATTTAGCGACTCTATTCTTTTGGAGATTTTCAATGTGGTAAATAGTGTTTGATGCAGTTTTAAAAGTTTAATAGCAAATAAATGGCCGTGAACATTATTGGTCGCTAACAACGTTTGCGAATATACGGGGCAACGTTGAAATAAAAAAAGTTCAATTTCGGTTCACGGTAAAAAGTTTGTTCAAAAGCCAATCTTGTTTAGCCAGACGGAAAATTGCGAGTACACTGTTTGTAGCAAACGCGCCCGTCAATATTTCCAGAGTAGTTTATGAATATGATGCAATAATTTGAAAAAGTTACAGCCTCCGCGGCTCCACTTTCTACCTCAAAAACATTTTCAAAAACGTCCGTCAATTTTTTTTCAAACAAAACTCCAATGTCATTTTCAAAAACCATCGCCCCTCAAACACCCAGCTGCTCCCCTCGCCTCCCACGGCCTAACAACGAACTTGATTATCCCATAAACGAGCCGAGATCAATAAAGACTCCGGCTTACACTGAGCAAGCGGCCACTTTCTCCTCCTCCCTCCACACACTCTTCCGTCGCGAGGCTGTATCTCGGCGCTAATCCGATAACCCGCGCGGCGTTATATAAAACGCGCTAACTCGCCAAACGGAAAGTGTAAATTCAGCTCGCGCCGTGCAGGCACTTAGGCGCTCGCGCAGTACTACAGCGGGCTGCGGGGGCGGGAAGAGCGCGAGACACCCTCGACTGCACGCTCCTGGAATTCCTTATTTCTTTGGAAAATACGAGTGTGCGGGCTCTGCGCACGGGCTGCGGCGGCGGCGGTTCTTGTTATTACGAGTGCTCGCGCTCGCTCGATGTTTCGTTGAATAAATTAAGGCCGGCGGAGGAGCGCGCCTTTTGACACGCGTCTATTGGTGTCGCGAATTTTTGCCGAGGGAGACGTTGCTGGGCGCTCCGGCCGGGGGCTTTATTTTGTCGTTAGTTTTTTTTAAGGGCTTCGTTTTTTGGGGAGGAAATTTGTTTTTGCGACGCTCGTGGGACGAGCCTCGGATTTCAATTTGTAATTTTTGCGTGCTTATTTTGTCGGGTACGTTTTGTCGAACTTTAAATTAACAATTTTTTTCAACTTTTCTATTAATTGTTTAAAATCTTTTTATTTTATTTTACAGTGAAAATTTACATGCAAAAAAGAGCTTTTAATGAAAAGAATATATAAAGCTACGTTAAAATATAATTTGAATGAAAATGAATAAAATAAACTCGCTTTTGTAGGAAATAAATGTTTGACTAAATTGTATTTATAAATTGAAATTTAATGAGCGCAAAGTATTTCACGAATCCAGGTGACAGTCAGAAGAATTTTGCGTAATTGGTTTTTATCGTTATTGTTATCTTTGGTTTTATCGTCCATTTCGGGATTTATGGTAATACACATTAATGGATCATTCGAAGCCATGTTGATGGCCAAAAATTATAACAATTTATGTTCCGTATTACCGAAGTTTGCACGGTTATTAACACCGTCCTCTTCAGTAAACTATAAATTCATTATTCATAGCATTACATAAATAATTATAAAATATAAAATAAGTGTAACTTATTATGACACATTTTCAATAGCTATAACCTCGACTCTCTGTTCGATACGTTTATAAGTATTACTTTATGCGTGTGGATACGTCCCAAAATTTTATTTACGTTAGTCAACTTCAAAACTGATTTATTCGTATTATTAGATTCATATTCATATAAATAATAAATAAAATACGAAAGCAATTATCAAGTAGATTATTACAGATTAATAACGCGCATTATTGAATTTCCATTTTCGTTTAGAATTATTACTTCGCTCGGACTCTTTACAATTACGCCTGAATAATTCTATTGCAAATGCGCGCATAAACATTTCAGGCATTATTGCATTTCCGAAAATTGTTCTTGCTGATTTAAATTACGCGCCCTCTCGATTGCCAGCGCATAATCGATTGCCATTTGCATCGATTTAGAAAATCAAAAAGGCCATTATTTTCATAAATCCACTCGCGAGCGCTCGCTGAATCCTCGATCAGCCGGAGCGCTTATCGCGCCCTATACAGCGTCACAAGCAGCGCTTTGATTTACGCCTGAAAAAGCCGCTAATGAATGGCTCATTATAAGATTTCCCCGCCGCTAAAAGCATTTCCACATATCCGACCCTGGAGAAACAAATAAACAAAGCACACACTAATCTAAACTCGAGAGAGAGCTCGCGTAACAATAATTACATTCACCGCGACGGCGCGATTAATCATCTCTGGGTCTCCCGCGCGGGGAGTATAGCGTCAGGGCCGCTTCTGCGAAACGCATAAATAAGCCGATCGCGCGCACTTTTGCTCTTGGCTTATATGTATACGTACAGTAGCCGCGGTGCTATTACGTGAATTACGAGCGATTCTTTAAGTGCGCGCTCGCGGCGCCGAGAAGTGAGTATATCACCCGCGACGGACCATCTTCGTAAAGATGCATACGTAGCGGCCGCTGGGGGGTTGGGATAGAGACGGATGTCGATTGGGCTTTAAAGACTTTCCGATCGCTCTATATTTCGCGCGCTAGAGCGAGTTGGCTTGCAGCTTCTAATATTGAGGACGCTGTTTTTATGGATTGGCTGTGAGGATTTTTGCTAGGGGGAGCGTATGCTGTTGAATCGAATAGTGTATGACTTTAAAGAATGTATAGCTTTGTTTGTTTTTTT
Organism: Eupelmus azureus; assembly: GCA_030522685.1. Lineage (NCBI taxonomy): Eukaryota > Metazoa > Arthropoda > Insecta > Hymenoptera > Eupelmidae > Eupelmus > Eupelmus azureus. The sequence goes on from JAPYZA010005104.1 coordinate 8,912, forward strand.
GATGTTTTGCTTGAGGAATAAGAATGGGAAGGCGTCTTTTAGTCCTTGCCTCGCGCGGGAGTTGGTTAAAACTGCACTGTTTGTTGTAATGTTTTGTTTCACTTGCAAAGTAGTATAATATCGAATAAATGTCCCAAGTGTAGTATGAGAGTTTTGGCTTGAAACTTTGTAGAATTACTGTCGCAGGATTAACAGGCCGCAAACTTTTTCATTTAATAATTATTCAGAGAAATTTTAGGCCAACTTAAACGCGCTGCTTTTGACTTTGTTCCTTTCCTGAATATACAAACGAAATTCATTCAAGTTTTATAATTTATTTAACTTAAATTATTTTCGACCGTCTGTACGTCCTACTGAAATATGACTTTTTCAATTCTCATATACGTAATCATAGAGAAAGGTTTTCATGGTATGCAAAGCCAACTTTTTCACAAATTTTTTATGCAGTATTAAATTTTATGTATTTAAAACATCTGCGTAATATTTGGATCTCGTTCACATGCATGTATACAAGTAGGCGCGGTAGCTCAACGGGGCACGTAAAGGGCTTAGGATGCACCGACAAAATTTTCCATAAAAGCGTAGTCCAAAGCAGGCTCAAAAATGTTAATGAAATCAGTTTTTGTATTTTATTTTCTTTAAAAATATGCGGGTATAAAAAATGACTTCATAACAATCGATTTTTGGTAACCACATGTTTGCAAGATTTTTAAGACTGTCTACTATAAATGCAAAATCACTTTAAAGTCAAAACTTAATTCCTATCTTGCCAAACGGATGTTTTCAAATTTTAAACAAGATTGAAGTTCGATCCGCCTCAAACAACTTTAAAAAGTAAAAAAAGCAAACATTTTTCATAAGCCTTTTCAATAATCTATCCTGACTGTGCGCAACCCCAGAGACAAATCGAACGTCAACTATCCCAACATGCGTGTTTTCTAAAGCATTCGAAAAACGATTACCTCGCCTCAAGCTATAATAAAACAAGAAAGTTCCTTTTGCAGACGGAAAATCAATTTTCCTCAAACAAGTAAATCCAGCAGCTCTCAGATCAAATTTCATTTTTCCCGCCCACTAGCACAACCATCAGCAACAAGCTTGCAGCCAGTGAATCTCAATAACAACTTCCCAAAATCACATTAAAAAAAAATCGCAATAAATCAAGCCCCATGACTGTAGCCGCGCGCCTCTTGAATGACTTAACTTCTCTCCTCGCGCTCGGTTAATATCAGCGGCGGGTTTCGGCTACTCCCGCTGATAGCCCTCGCTCGCAGATCTCGGCCGATAAAGCTTAATTAAGCCTTCGGTGTGCTTTACGAGGCTCGCGGCTCTCGCGTTAACGGCCCTACTGCGCTCTCGCGTCGGCTTGGATTCGCGTTCTCTTCGGGCTAGGAAAATCGAGCCGAGCACGGCACTCACGTTCGTGCGTGCGAATAGTAGCGGATACGTATATGCGGAGGGTGGAAATGAAGTTTTGAGTTTTCGACAAATTTTGAGGATGGAGCGTGCGAGGGTTTTTTGGGTAAGGGAGTTTTGGGGGTGATGAATGGTTAGTTGTTGGGTGAGTGGAATGGGCTTGTCTGGTACTATGATTAGGCTGTTATGCTACTTCAAGTTTGTGCGGGGGTGTGTAGTCATGCGAGCGATAATTCGTCACGTTTAATCTTCATAAATTTTCGGCTTAACCGGGAAGATTTCAGTGCGGTGGTGCACACACATCACAAACAAAATGTAAAATTTTTTTTGCTGAAATTATACGGCTATGCTGGAGTTGCCCGAAGAACATGTTTCATGCGAGTAGTAGTCTGCGGTACACGTTGTTTTAAGTAAATGCTGTCAGCAGGAAAGAGCAGGGCGTATAAATCTTTCTTTTAATTTGTTAATTTACCTACTTTCGCGCTGGAAGAATGAGTAAACATTTTCTTGTATTTCAAGTGCTCGAACACGAATGCGAACTAAAGTTTTCAACGGAAAGCTTTTTTCGAAAACGATTTACCAATATCGATAGTTAACCGGAATTGCTAACGGTCCATTCGCTTTTATTCGGCAAAAGTATTTTGTCAGTTTTCGCAACAATACCAAGTTCTTTCATACTCCACAAAAAATCCCTTTTTTCTATTCTCTCCGTTCTCTACTTTATTTAACAACGCTAAAATGAAAAGCTTCCGTTCCTCGCAAACGAGGCAAACCCTAACACTAACAAAAAGCATAGCCACATAAAAATCGAAAGCAAGCCGCACACCCCACCTCCTCTAATTTTCATCATCTCGTTGGGGAACAATTAAAAAGCCGGCCCCCAGCGCGGCCGCTATGATAAGAACTAATGCATTTACCCGGCGAGCCGAGCACAAAGGTGCCCGCCGCCAGAAAACCCTTTCCCAGCAACGCGAAAAAAAAGAACAAAGCACGCAGCGAAAAAAAGAAAAACCGTCGCTCGCGGAAACGAAGAAAGGTGGCAGAGACAGCGAGAGAAGACAGAGAGAGTGCCCGAAGCGCAAGTGGTAAAGAGAGATTTTTCGCTGCACTTGTATGTGTATGCGCGAGCTGCGCGCGAGGATAAGCGAATGAAAATGTATATGCTCGGGCGAGGCGAGCTGCGGTAAACAGGCGAGAAGGCAGCCGGGCGCGTGTAATAAATGCGCGACGTACGCGCGCGAGCTGGGCGTCGTACTTATAGGTAAGCTCCGCGCGACATGCGAGGTGCGCGTGGCTTTGGGGGAGGTGGGGAGGGACAGGGGAAAGTGGGATTGTTGAGAAAAATTCGGTATGGTTTTTTAGGGATGGAGGGTGAGTCGGAAAGCGTGGATTGGGGTTCATTCAAAATCATTTATTGTTGCTTATTAATAATTTTTATAAACAATCAATTAAAAGTACTAATTAAAAAAATGTTTTCTTTTAGAAAAAATTATTCTTTAACTAGGCTGACAGTGAAGTTTTACGTCTTTTCAAATTCTTTTTATTTTAATCAGTACAGAAAAAATTTGTACTTCCACTTAGGACTTTAAAAAAGATGGCTTCTTTTAAAAAAAATTAATTAGTAATTTAAACTCCTTTGAGAGGATGCAGGTTTCAAGAATGGAAGTCAGATGTTTTATATTTGTAGAATAATTTTATAAGAATTCAACAGAATAAAAAAATTCATGCAGAAATAAAAACTAGATCGACACTATAAAATAACAAAGTTTGTCATTTTCTAATAAGTTTAATAATCTTATTTTATTGAAATCATAAGCTATGATTAAGCCATCAGAGCATTGATTAAAAAAAATATGTATGGTTCAATTACTTTTTTATCTACAGAATAAAAAATATCTATAGCAGTAAAACAAGTTGTCAATGCGTCAATCACTTCGCCCGCATATAGGTATCTACATATCACGGAAATAAACGAGGTTATCACTTATTTTAAATCAAGCAACAGAATTTAATAAAAAAATTATATTTCCCAATTTACAGAAAAACATCATACTTCCTCCACATTTACAAACGAGTTAATAAGCATTTATCCAGTTTTCACATAACGCAACAAAATTCAAATTACTATTTTTTTCTCCGTTTCTTCCTTTCAACACTCACAGCTTAATTACCGCCAAACCATTCTCGCATTCCGCGCACCTGCCATCATCTTCTTTCGCACCTCCAAATCGCCCATCGCCACCTCCAAAATCACCGGCCGAAAACAATTACACAAAACTTTACAGCCGTTTACGTAAAGATCCAGCGAAAAAGGAGAACGCGTTAACCGCCAAATAAAAGCAAACGAAAAAAAACAGCTCTCTCTCTCTCGCATCGGGCGACCTCGAGAGCGTAACAGTCTCGTGTGCGGTCTCGCTTCGCATACGACGCTATAAACAAAAGCCGCACAGTCGTGCGCGCGAGCTGCGAATGTCGCGCGCGCGGCGTAAGTTAGCGCTCGGCTGCGATATACGCCGTAGCGACGAATTCTCGAGAGGTCGTTTGCGGTTGTACGCGGATGCGCCGTTTAAAGCGAGCCAGCGGGCGGAACACGCGGGGTATCTTGCCCTTTTTCCCGGCCGCACGCTGGCCCTGGCCCTTTTTGCTCGTGGCTTCGATGCGCTGTAAGTGCGCGAAGGCTGAAACGTTATGCGCGTGGCGCGAACGGCTACTGGGGCACTTTGGGGCTACTAATAAATGGAAATAGCGGGAATTAGCGGACGAAACGACGGTACTCTGTGTGTGTCTTCGTGCGTGTGTATGTTTTTGGTAGTCGGGTGTGCGAAAGAACATTGAGCCAAAGAGAAAAAGTCGCAAAGAAGAAAGAGCTGTAGGTACTGAGAGGGTGAGAAAATTTAGGATATATAAGTGAGCGAGAGTGAGAGATGGAAAAAATACGGCCGGGTTTATGGAAATTGAGAGAGAAAGAAAAAGAGAGAGAGAGAGAGAGAAAGAGCGAGAGTTGCATTAGCGTAATTGAATTGTGTTTTTGCTCCGTGTGCTTCTATGCGCTGCTTCTGCCGCTTGTGCCGCTTCTGCGACTGACAGCTGCTGCATCTCGCTCGCGGGATCCTCGCGATAGACGTGAGAACTCGAGCGTACGCTTACTATACTATATTGCTCGGTGTCAATCAGCGTAGAGACCTGGCTCGTTGCTTCGAACGCGCGAAATCGAGAGGGCTCACAAGCGCTCGATTGTTTTTTTCCTTCTTTCTTAACGCGTTGCATCATACACGTCCATGCGTCTCTTTACCTACGCGAATGCATCCTTGTTTTTTTATCGTTTCATGAAAAAGCCGCAGTTGTGAAAGCTGCAGTTTCGGTGGAAAAGTTGCGGCCAACACAGAAAGGGGGAAATAGAGATGCGGGTGGAATTTGAGATTTTTAGAGATAAAGGTGCAATTTAGGCCGAGAAGTGGAAATGGGGTAGTTTGAAAACTGATTATGTAATGTGGTAAGTAGTGGAACTAGGCCGGCTTGTAACGCAGAGGTCGGTTTTAGGCCAGGCGGATACCAGGCCAGGATGGTTATAAGCCATCTATAGAGATGGGAGCAGAATTAGGAGAAGTGCCGATCACCGCTACTATAGGCTATCGCTATCAAACTACTCGATATTAAGCCATACTAGCGCAATGCTGTACTAGTTTGATTATGAAGCGTCTAGATACTCTGTCCTTGGCTAATACATTTTTTCGTTATAATCAGAAAACTAATTATTTTTACGCAAAACTAAAAGTTGCCATCTCCTTTAAATTTCAGGGTGAGTAAACTATTTTATTTTCTGAAAAATCAAAAAAATTTCAGAGCTACTATGTTGTAAATGGAAAATTAGTAAATAACGAGTTCTTTAATTGACGATCAGGTCGTATCAATATTGAGCATGGCAGTGCAATGGAACTTATTTTATTTTATTGATATAATCCGCATAGTCCAAATGAGCACATTAATTCGGTGTAGTAGAGGGTATGCTAGTAACGGCGGTTTGTTAACCAGCCTATGTTAGAACCTCGCCTGCAGTACAATCGGTCTAGTTCCAATAGTATATAGCAATTCAAAATAGTTTAAAATATTCGAAATGTATTTGCCTTTTTCAAGTGAATGAAAATGACTCGTAAATATTTGTACTGATAGCGATTAAGTAGTAACAGCTAGAATTACTCGGACGACTGCACTTTATCGACCGTCGGTAACTTTCTCACCGACAGCCCGCTCGCACTGATATATCACAGATTAATAAGCAGCTTTGCGCCAGCCCCCCGACTTTTTACTCACTCTGCACCGAAAGATTTCCACCGGAAAGCGCCAACTCTATCTCGAAGCTCCATCCATTCCCGACAAGCAGCGCACTGCAGTAATCACCTCGTAATTATCTCGAGCAAACAGCCTTTCACGTCCGCTATCCATAAAGCTGCAGCCGCAAAAAGGCATAATCGCGACAGTCGGTATCGGCGCGCGATTAACGGCATTAATTTCTCGCGCTTACCGCAACGCGTTACTTACTCCCCAGCGCGAAATGCGTTCCTCGCCGCGGGCGAGAGAAAGAACGAGGAGGTAGAGTAAGAGCGCAGAGAAGGCAATTGGGCGCTCGCGAATCTTCGAGCTCGTAAAATTCCCGCCCAAAGTGTGTCGTCCCGAGCGCGCAGCCGCCGCCGGCGGCTCCTTAGTTTTCCGCACTACCCTCCTCCTTACCCCCCCGTCGAATTTACGACGCGCCGCGCGCTAGCTTCCTCTCTCTCAGGGTATATATGCAGTGCTCATTGCGCCCTCCCCGCTATTTTTGGCCCCCGTTTTCCGCGTAAACCTGGCGGCGCGAAATTCCTTTATTGCGGAGCGCGCAGTGCGTCTCGTCGGGCTGTCTTCGCGCCTCTTAGTTCTCGGCGAGTGCAGATGTTGCATTTTCTATGGGGAAAGTACCGGCTGTTTGATGCTAGTAAAGATTTTATTGTTGAAAAATAATTTACGACTCGAGGGAGAGAGAGCTAGAGAGAGAGGGAGAGAGAATAATTTGTAAACGAGCGTGGCTGGGGATGTAGACGCGTAGTAGAAAGTGGCGAAACTGCGCTAATGAATAAGGGAGTATATTATTGCAGTGCGCGTTAGCGTGAGAGCTATTAGCGAATTTGGAATTAATTCCCGAGTCGAAGTCAAAGTAAGTAGATGTGTATCCGGAAGTGTACCCATGGGCACAAAGTGCCGCGCTCCGCTCGTAATTGATTTATCAATATACCATTTAGACTCACTTGGTTAGTCTCGTAGTTTCGTACCTGCTGATTTTGCTCGAATTAGAGCTCGTTTAATGTTAATTTGGGATTATAATAGTTAAAACCAGTGCTTTCTCTTTTGTCGAATAAATAAATTGTGATTTGGCAAAAGTCTGGAATAAAAGAAGCACTCGGTAAAGTTTTTCATTCTCAGAGAAACATATTATTATAAAGGATACTAATGTAAAAGTGCTATCTTACCGAGAGAGTAAAACGTATTGTCTTTTATATTCACGAAAATTTATGGCCCTACTTATAACTCCTCGGAGTCTGCCGGATTCTAGCATACTTTCCAGCGATGTTTCAAACTTTCAAGAAATCGTTTCAATTATTAATATAACAGCCACCGAGAGCAGACCCGAAGTCTAGAAAGCATCTGATTTTTTTATAACTTATAAAATTACTCGGTAACTGACTTGTTAGCCTAGTTTTAATCTAATAGTATGATGCACGCTCTTGGAAACTATTTTGAAATGGAGAATATTCTCCGAAAATGATGTTTTATACATAAATTATCATACATTAATTGAATATTATTTATTTCTGTATTAAATTGTGTTACTCGAGTGTTTAATTCGAATTGAGAACTTATATAATCAAATTCAAAATGAAATAATATAATATTAAAAATAATCAGCCTTAAATATCTAAATCTCAAAAACAATCAAGAACCAGACTCTCCAGCACCACATTCAAAACAATTTAATTCCATCCAAACAAACAGCTCACCTCCACCGAATCCCTAAAACCATTTCAAAAACTCTTTCACCCACCTCCTCGTTCCACTTTCATACAAGCTTCCCCTAATATATCACGCCCGGCCGATTCCGCAGCGCTCCCGCTCTTCTTTACACGCTGTAAAGCTCTCCCTCCTCGTCTTACTCACCCACCAGCTCTCTCCCTCACTACAACCCAGTCTCTTTTCTTGTATTTCAGTGCCGGCGCTATCGCCGCAACGAGACCGGAGTAACGAAACAATTCCCCGCGAACATTCAATTCCGGGGAATTTCGCGCGCCGTGGAGAGGGCTGAATATATACGCGCGCAGTTTTAGGGTTACACGCTGCGGGGGTGGCTGGGCTTGGGTATACATATTATACGTTCCACGTCAACGGTGCCAGCGCGGTCAAACGTTCGGGATCGCTGGAAGTTCGCGGTGTGGCCCGGGGGCCGCTCGATCCTGCATTTTTGACTGCCCGGGGGCTGTATGGTTTTCGCGATGGTATTTCGAAGTAGAGAATTTTTTTTCGCAATGTTCGGGATATAAATGCAGTTTTTGGAAAAAAAAGAGGTGAGATGAGACTCGTTTGCTTTTTGACAGATAGCACGGTAAATATACGCAGCGAAACTTTTTGGGATTAGCGAGCGGCGAGTTTGCATCGACTGAAACGTCGAAATTCATATTAAAGTTACGTATTTATAAAGCCGCGGACTTTGAGCGGCGCTAAGCGCGTAATAGTGAAAAATGCCCGAACGTTAGCATAAAACCTAACGTTCGCCGATTCGAAATTCGAAACGCAGCGCGGCTCTGCGTCAGAAAGCGCGCCAAAAGAATCGCAGTCTGTAAAATAAAAAATTCATAAACATCACGAAGGGGGGGGGGGGCAGTAAAACTCTGGCAAAGTCGACACGCCGTATTTTCGTCTCTATACTCACCGATACTCTCACTCGCTCGCATATATAGAAAATGGAGCGATTTGAAGTTTCTCTCTCCCCAGCGCCGAATCGACGTGGAATACTCCCTCTGCGCGATATATATCCAGCCAGTGTAAGCGAGGAGAGGGAAGCGAAATACGGCGCGAGCCTCGAGAGGTGATTTATACGCGGCTGCGCGGCAGACAGTGTATACGTTTTCACGTGAGAGAGAGAGGGAGAGGAACACGGAGCTATAGCGCCGGATTTCTTGCAGGCGAGCGGGAGGACGGATGCACTTTCCGGCATACGATATTATTATTGCCTTTTTACGGGATAATGACGCGGGAATTTCCGCGTTTATGGCGTTTGTTTAAAGCGCGGCTGGTCGAGGCTGTGTTTTGTCATTTCGCTCGCGAGGCGAGAGGGGAGGTGGAAAAAAGGGGGAGAGGAGGACGCCGAGCGCGAGGGGGAGTCGAAGTTTCGTAATGACATTTGTTTGAGTTTTAGTGTGTGCGCGCGGGCCGAGAGCGCGTGATTTAAAAGTTTTGCTGTCTCTGCGCGCTAGGAAAAAGAAAGAAGATCGGGTGCTTCGGGAATATTGTAATTGAAATGCGGACACTAATTTGTTCATTGATTTATATGCTGACTTGGGATTATTACTCTTTAATCAATCAAATTAGCATTATCTTTCTGTTATCGGAAAATATTTTTAATTCATTATCAATAAATATGAAATTAAAAAATAACCTTCAGTCAGAAAGATCAGTTAGACATTGATAACCTCAGGGCGCAAAAGACATGCATTCCTGCAGCCGTTATCTCCTGCAGGCATAAATATCCCTGCTCCTTCCTCCGTATCTTGGCACCTCTATAGCGGCCTCTCAACCAAACAGCAATGCTCGCGAGCGGGCGCCAGTCGAAGTTTGGCCGTTTAGAGAAGAGATTTTTCAAAAATTCAAGCAATCTCGCTGTCCAATCTCGCTTTCTCTCGATACCGAAAAAGTTTGCTCGCTCGCTCGCTCGCGACGCCTTGTTTACGAACTATACTCGCGCTCGCGCGCGCGCTAAGGTTAAAGAGACGCGCGGGAGCAGCTCGCTCCCTGCCGGCAAAAAGAAGACGACTTCGCTACACACAGCACAGTCCACGTGTGTGTGTTGTGTGTCTACGCGTATGCGCGGTAAGAAAAAAGGGGCTTTATGACAACTCGCGGCCGGGCGGAGCGCAAAAGTACGTAGCTGTGCCGCAGCAGCAGCGGCAGCAGGATTCAAAGTATCACCGGGGAGCATTAAAGTTTGAAATGCAATGCTCGTATTCCCAGGATCCCTTTACCTCTCTCTCTCTCTCTGCAGAGAGAAAGACGGCTAGACAAAAAGGTGGGAGTGAGAGAGAGAGAGTGGAAAATCGTACTTCTGGTTCGCCGCAGTAGCGAGACAAAAGTTATATTTGCCTATCATAAATCTTTAATTTGTCGCTCGTATCGCGCTCTCGAATAAGATACGAGTCTGCTCGCTCGCTCGCGCGCGTTAAATCTGTCCTTCTTACCTCCCTTGCGTATACGCGTGAAGAGAAGAATAAAGAAAGAGCGAGAAAGAGAGAAAGAAAGTACGACGAAGACCCAGGAGTTCTGCGCCCCAACGCATTGCGGTGGTCACGTTTTGTTCAGGTTTCGCGCCCTCTCCTCTCTCTCTCTCTCTCTCTTGCTTCCTCGCGTGCTAGCGCACACTTCGCGCGCACAGACATTGATATTATTCCCGACGCATTGCATACAAATGCACTCTCGTGTGAACGTGCGCCGCACTACTGGGATATTCCTTGCACCCTCAGAGATATTACTACGCTTCTTTCTCTCTCTCTCTCTCTCTCTCACTCTCCTCGTCGAACGGAGAAAATAAAACGCCATCGCGCCATCGCAGAAAGAGGGAGCAACATTTTCCCTCTCCACCTCACCTCTCCTCGGCTTTACAAGAGGCCGGACCTCTGGAATATTCTCGTTACCTCGACTTTTTCCAGCTGCAGGCCAACCTCGTCGCGGAGCCGAGATATATTCAATTATCCGAGGATTCCTGAGAAAGGTGAGAGCGCGCGTAAAGAGGAGAACAGGCGGCAGAAGAAGACGGCGGAATTACTGAGTTATGGAAATGTAGGCGCCGCGGAGAGCGAGGGCCATGAACCCAGCGCCGAGGAGTATTATTGATGTGACAAGATTATTAGTTTCGGCTGCGAGAGCGCGGGGATCGTAACGTCCCTGAATTATACCCTCCCCGCGCTCTCGCGCCAAAGCGATATGAGACGCGCGGCCCCCGCGCGAGATTGTACATTTTTTTTCGCGCGACGATTCGGCTTCCTTCCGTTTTGATTTACGCCGCGGGATCGAGCGATTTCTGGAGCCTCGAGAGGGATGATTCACCCCTTTAATCCAAAGAGATCCGCGGGCTCTGATCGATGCTGCCATTTTTACGGAGCATAGCTTGGAGTGAGACGTCGAGAGCTGATTGCGCAAACAAATGTATCGCTTTGTATGTGCATTATTTATAAAAATTTATAACGGATTGAATCGCGGAAAAAGCGGGGTCGTCGACTTGCAAAAACCCACGGCCCGATGAATATTCAGGCGCGCTCCTCGAGATTTCGCGAGGCGCAATAGCGCGCGCGGCTCGAGCCGCTATGCCGATTGCATATTGATCAAGTAGTAAAAGTATCGGCTCTGGCCAGACGGCCTCCTCGACATTCATGTCTCTGCTCGCCGCGCTTATATCGCCCAATCCGTCTGCCGCTAATATAACGACCGAGCGAATTTTTCATTTTTCATAACCCACCCCCGACTATATCCCTCAATTACACGAGCGAAAGGTGCTCCTCCCGCGAAAGAAGCGAGTAGCGCAAAGCCTTACAAGTTGAGCACACAGCGACGCCCGGATTATATTCATCGGCCTAGCGCTTCCCATTCTAATTAACTTATGCAAACAGCCCGTCGGCCCCCGTCGAAGAAAGGCATATTGCCCCCGCGGTATACAGAGAGAGAGAGAGAGAGAGAGAGAGAGAGAGCGGGCCCTGAGTATTATCAATTCGTGGCACACGTACGCGGCGCAGGGTACTCCGGACATGTGACGGATACCGCGCAATATCCAATAAAGGGATGGGCGCGCTTGCGCGAGCGGCCCAGCCAATCTATATGTACATTAGCCGCGGCGCGAGAGATGTCCACTCAAGATGTATGGCTCGGGCCGATCAGCGCGTGAATATTAGCCGACAATAGCCGATTGCTATCGGGCCAGCCTCGGCCGGCTCGCTCTGACACGCACTCGCCCTGGCGTCTTGATAAACACGTGGCTATATCGCCAGCGCCCAGGCGAGCGCGCGCAGAGCCGAGACCGCAGCGAGCTAATGCGCGCCGGAGATAAACGGAGCCGAGACGACGGATAGGGCCTGGGATGACAGCTGGCCGCTGGGCATCTCGATGGATCGGCGAGCCTTGCTGCTGGAGAGCTAAGAAAACGGGAGAGAATAGCGCGCGGATATTAGATTAGATCCAAGGAGAGATAGGATTTAGGGCGATTTCTAGCGGTCGGGAGGGAGGAAGGTCGTTTGTGCGCGGGTTTAGGCCTGAGTATATGTATGGGTTTGCGATATCGATTTCTTATTTTGATTAGTGGTTTGATTTTTTTTTTT
>JAPYZA010005105.1:0-12596 GCA_030522685.1 Eupelmus azureus
TACACTCTCCTCCTATTAAATGTTATTATAATAAGACATTCATTATTTGGTTCCTTTTATACAAATATATGAATAGTATGCCTAGTTTTTATCTTAAGATATATAGTTATACAATAACTATATCATTTTTATTTTATTTTAATTTTATTTTATTTTAATTTAATTTAATTTTATTTTAATTTTATTTTATTTTAATGAATCTTTATAGCTAAATTAAGTTTAAATCGTAATTATTATCCTTAACTCCTGTGCACTGCCCAAGAGACTGATAGGTGTGTTCGAAGCAGTCTATGAGTCGGACCACAGTCCCACTCTTCGTTTAACGACCATGTGGAGAGATGCGATATTGGATCCTGTCGTTATTCAACTATTTTTTACTTTGTACTGGAAAGTGAGGTCGAATCCTCAGCTGGCGCATCATGCGAGAAACTGCCTCGTCCAGCTCGCTAGCCTCAACGGAGTGATAATGCAATCGCCAGAAGTAAAGCTCCAGTACCTCACCACTTACATGCAAAGTTTTCTTAAACTATTGTCTAACATCGAAGTCGTAGATCATGAGGCCATCGGCATAGCTAATATATTCAAGAAACTTTTAACTTTCTTTAAGTCGTCGATACCCAATTTGCCCGAGGATGTGCAGCATTCATTCATGGAACACATGACAAGGCTTACTTGCTTGTTTACCGAAGGTGCTTCACAAGAGGAATCTGTAAGTGAATGAATCTTAAAATAAAAGATATTATAAAATAAAATAAAATAAATGTTTTATTTCAATTACAGATGTGCGCAGACGACTGCATGTACATGGAGGCATTTGAAAATATGCTGGAGTCGTGGATCTCGGTGATTTCTGAGTCACCACTCTTCCCACCTGAGTTCTGCAAGCACAGCTTCGTTCAGATCTTCAACACGTATCTCAAGTGTCATCTGTCACCGCCGGAAGGGACGCGTGGCGCTGGCGGCAAGGAGCTAAACAACGAGGAAATCGACGCCAACGAAGAAGACGACCGCTCTAAGTTTAAGGAGCAACTACAAACTATTGGTCAGCATTAAATATAAATTATTTAATATATTTCATTTATTTGTTATAATCAAACATTTTTGTATTAAGTTGTATTAATAGATACTTCTGCATATTTTTAAATTTTAATAAAAATAATGTTTATTCTATGTTCAGTGAAATTTAACGATACAATTATGATTTTAGGTAACTTTGGCAGACAAGTGCTGAGCCACACACTGCCTCTGCTTTCCCGTCTGCTTGAAGAGCGCACGAATAAACTAAAAGATCAGCTAAATCGGTTGGTCGGTCAACCTGAGTCACTCAACATATCAGATTTAACTTCTGTAGAAAATCTATATGAAGATCTACACTGGTTGGTACTCATCGCCGGCCATGTACTCTGTATGGAATCTGACGGAGAAACGCCACTCATACCTTCCGAAGTCATGCGCTACAGTATGGAACAGGTATTTGTTTGAGTGGAGCGGCACTAAACAAAATTAAAATTAACTTTAAAAAAATTGGGAAAATAGTTTTTATATATCTCCTTTATGAGATTAAATTATTTATATTCAGAAATTGTTTTTACTACTCTTTCTCTTGAGCTGTTAATATTTGAGTATTTTCACAAAATAATCATTCTACCTATATAGCTTCATATTTATATCATAGCTTCTTTTATAATTTTTTGTTACTTCGTAACTCATTTGTTTACCTGCACAGGTGCAGCGAGGTCAAATGGATCTGAATGTAACGCTGCAGCTACTGGCTTCACCGCAGAGTAACTTAGCCGACATAAACGGCGCCGAGCAGTCGGCAGACCATGTGATACGTCTGATCGCCGCGGTGTTCCGGCTAAGCGAGATAGCCAAAATTGCCATTAGCTTCAATGCAGCACAACACCTATCGCCCGAACTCTGCAGCACCATTATCTGGTTTCTGCATCGTTGGTCTCTTAGCTACCTCATGCCCAAAGAGAGCCACTATGCGGAACTCAGTATTACTTTGCTCCAAGCCTTCGGTAACGACACACCAGGCTGTCAGTGGACGATCAACTTCCTGGTCGAGAAGATCGAGTGCAATATTAAAGCTTTCAAGGGCGAGCCCGCCCTCATCAAGGAGACTATGCAACTGTTAGTCGTTCTTGTGGATTCGATTGACAAGTAAGTTTCACATTCGCCTTTTTTATTAAGTAAAACAATTTTTTCCTGAATACTTACAGTTGATCTGCAAAATTCACGTTTAAATTTAATCATTTTTAGAGCTGTACTTTTGGTAAAATCAGAACGTTTTGGCAATCTTGTGGATCTGGCGACGAAGGCCCACGAGTTGCCACAAGTGGCGAAGCGCGGCTTGATGAGAGCTATTGTTCAAGTCGGTGTTGTCTTCACTGAACACGACCGGCTTCATCAGTACTTTAATCAAATACTCCAACCATTGGTTACTCGCTTCAAGGAAATTATATGTCATGCGGATTTCCCACGTAACTACCAGCAGGAAGATATTCGTGCCCAAATAATGGAGATTCTTGAATCTTTTGTAGGTGAGTAAAGACTATTCCAATCATTCATTTCTAAGTTTCTACTAACTTTAATTAATTAACTCTAATTATCTTAAAAATATCAACATAGTTGATTTTTGAATTATATTTTTAAATAAAACTAAAATGTTTTTTTATAAAATATAATTATAAAATCACTTATTTATATTCTTCAAATATAAACTGTTTAACAATTTTCTCAATAAATTTAAACACTTTCAGGAGTTGCTCTGGGAGTATCTAACAGTACAGTGGTACCGGCTTCACAGCATATGAGTAACATACTAACCGAACTACCACGTTTGCTTAATCTTTATCATAATTATCAGCAAGTCGTCCAATTGATTCTAGAGCTTTTCTGCGAGTGTTCTAAAGGAATGCTATACTTTCTCGAAGATAACCAAAGTTTTCTTGAAATCTACCTGCATATGTTACAGGTAATTAAAGTTATTTTTTTCAAAACAACTTTTAAAAACATAACATTTTGGCATCGTATTTACATATATTTGATTATTAATTAAAATCACAAAAATATATCCTTATAAACAGTTATATTTACTTTTTAGGCGTACGCAAATTCGAATCGTAATCGTTTAACCGCAGATTCGACAGCCGAAGAAGATGCTTTTCAAGATATTTTGATACTTATGCAATTGCTGACAAATATATTAGGTGGAGTTTACTTTAGTTTAATTAATTATTCAAATTCGAATTCAGATGGCGAAGAAAACTCAGAACATCGAGTTACGCCTGTAAACGTCTTCCTTTACGGACTTAATATCGTCATGCCAATGATGACGATTGATCTACTCAAATTTCCCTCACTATGTCTACAGTAAGTTATATTTGATATACACATATAATATTTATTGAGAAAGGTGGAGGTTGATGAACACAAAATGTCATAAAATTAGTTTTATTATTGATACGTCTACGTTTCGGAGGATTTACTATCCTCCCTTTTCAAGACTGTATACAAATGAAACTATAAGCACATATTTAAAACGTCAAGATCACTCATCTGCGCCACAAGAGCAAAGCAATCGGCTACATACAGTCTTGAAAAGGAAGGTAGTAAATCCTCCGAAACGTAGACGTATCAATAATAAAACTATTTTTATAACATTTTGTGTTCGTTAAAGATCACCTGCACCTTTCTTTAAAAACTAAATCATGAACGATAAATTCATCCGTATCTACATATAATGTTTAATTTATTTTATTTAGTGTATTTCAATTGATCATAACTTAATTGAGCACGTGAACAGTTGATTAATTAAAGGAAAATGAAATTTTATCAGTACAAATCCTTTTGCAGGTATTTTAAAATGATAACTTTCGTATGCGAAATTCATCCAGACAAAGTTTGTAAATTGCCTCCCGAATTGCTCCAACAGCTGTTGATATCGGTAGAATTGGGTTTATTTTCATTTGGACACGAGGTTACTATTCACTGCTGTGATATAATTCAAGTGATGGCCAAACATATATACTCGGAGGTCGCAAAAGGCAAACCTAGAAATGATCTTATGGCCCCATTTATGAACGTAAGAATCAGACTGCTTAAAGTTTTGAATTTTCTTTTTTAAAGATTAATATAATGTTATTTCTCATACTTCCAGTTACTGATGAATCTTATCATCACGCATCAGATCAACTCAGATCTCATCTCAAACACGAGCATACCCCTGTACTACTTGATCTGTTGCTATCAGGATCAGTACCAGCAACTTGTTCAGAGACTGATCGCAGAGCAAGCGGATGCAACGACTGCCCAGAGGCTCGCCGCCGCTTTCAACGAGCTCACGGCCAACGTTGCCCTCAACACCGAACGCGTTCACAGGCTCATGTTCCGTGATAACTTCGACAAGTTCATCGTTAACGTCCAAGGCTTCCTCATGGTTAAATAAGATAATTCATTAAAGGCTCTCTTTATTTTGACATTTTACGCGAAAAAAATTGCAATTGTTTATGGTTAATTTTGAAAAATGTTTATTTGTAGATTTAAACATTCTTTGATCGATCTTGTAGGCCAAGAAAATTGGAAATTCAATACCAATTTCTTGTAAAGGAACAAAAAAGTTTCTTCAGCACAGTAACGCTGACCTCATCAGGCTATAAATTTATTCAAAAATATATCTAAATTTATTTATATAGATTATTATATAGATAACTTGTCAAGAATTTTTTCGGATGCCTTACTCCATTGAAACGAATAAGATTTTAGATGGTTGCCTAAAGTGTAAAAGTAGTTCAATTAAATTTTTTTTTCTGTAAAGTACAACGTATTTTTCATATTTTATTAAATTTAAAATTTTCTTTCTTATTACGAAAATCAGTTTCGAGAAAATATAAAGAGAATTTGTATTAAAATCCATTTTTTTACTTACGTAATGAAACAAAATGATCCTGTTTTAAAATGAATATTATTAGATATTTAAATAAAATATACATACATATATACTCGTAATTGAAAATTATTAAACAAATTTTACAGTAAATCAGAAGACAAATCGTAATTCATTGTAATAAATTCATTGTGATTTATTTGTACTAAAGTAAATTACGATTCATTCCAAAGTTTAAAAATTTACAATGTGTTATTCAAAATATATTACCATTAAACAATTGCAAATTAATGACGTACTTTCCATAAAAGAATTATCATACATTTTTTTAATCAGAGGCGGGAGTGAATTCGCGATTTTGATGGAGCTTTTCCCGATTTTTACGGGAGAGAATGTGATTTATTGTTAATGTATGAAAGTATATTATTATGAGAGAGTTAATGTGGCGTTTGAACTTCTTAAGAATGACGTTAAATTTGTTAAAAATTTTTTGGCAAATGAGAAGAGTAGTTAACAGACTCGAAATGAACTTGCATTAGATTGAACTTGTTTTTAAAAATATGTAGATTCTATAAAAACATGTTTTTATGATTTTGTAATATGAAAAAAGATTTCTATTTTCTTGTTCACTTATTTTTCTTTCTTTCGTTTAATAAAAAAGAAATTATGATTTAAACGGGCATTATAAGAAAATAATAATAATAATCTTAATATGAATAAAAGATATTTTATTTTTACATTGATTTATTCAGTGCTAAATGTCACGTA
Source organism: Eupelmus azureus (assembly GCA_030522685.1). Lineage (NCBI taxonomy): Eukaryota > Metazoa > Arthropoda > Insecta > Hymenoptera > Eupelmidae > Eupelmus > Eupelmus azureus. The sequence goes on from JAPYZA010005105.1 coordinate 5,660, forward strand.
TTTTATAACTTGTTTCATATTTTTTGTATAACCTGTCTCAAGTTATTATATATGCATTCTTTAGTAATGCAGAAATTATTTAACTATTTTTATTTTATATTTTTTTACTATTTTTAATAAAAGATTAAAAAAAAGATTGGTATTTTTTTTATGAACATGCTACTACCCTTATTAGATCTTAAGAAGATCAAATGCCTTCTAAATACAAAGAAAATTGAAGTAAATATAATAGTAAATAATGCATTATCAGATTGAGGCTAGCGAATATAATGAATATTATATTTAATTTAAATTAGATTTGAAAAAATTTTTTATTAAAAAGTATTTTAAGTTAATTATTATAATTGCTGCACTTATTCTTCACAGTACAAATATCTTAAAGACTATTTACATATTGCTATCAAAAAATTTATTTTGAAATATTTATTAATTTGAAAATATCTAATGTTTAGAATAAAATATAGATATGTATATCTTATTGTATAGAAAAATGTCATCTTCAGAACAACGTTAACGTATAACTTTTATAATCATAGTTTATAGAGAGAATAATGAATTCATAATTCTTATACGAAATATTTTATCACTGTTTGTTGTACAAAGAAAAACATAAGATTTTAAATAATGACATGGCTTATTTGTTTATTCATTCTTCTCTTTAAATAATAGAGATTAAAATATATTGAAGAATGAATCTTTAAAATGGTAATTAAAACAAAAAACAATTTTTACATTATTTAAAAACGTTTCATTAATATGAGAAATATAATTGAACTTTATAATGCTTCGCCTCACTATCAAGAATTCAATGAAAGTAATTAATTATTAAGTCGCTTAATAATCAATATTTAAGTGTCTTTAAAAATATTCGATATTACACTTTTCTAATTCTTTCGCACTTAAATATTGCTTTTAACAGCACGTAGTAAGCTTAGTTGCGGGCAGTTTTCCTTGATGTTTGAACAACGATTACAACAGACTGATTACCACTGACACAAGGCGTGACCGTTTACTACTTTTTAAAAAATATTTATCGTTTGTACATTTTTTAATGTATATTTAATATTCAACACTCCATTTTATATATAAATATAACAAAAATATTTTCAGGTATTTTGTTATCTAAATATTTTTTGGTCTACTACTAATTATCACGCTGTACGGATAAACATTTTTAATTACGCAATGAATCGTACGTTTCAGAGGAAAAAGAATTTACAATTCATATTGACAAAAGGTGCCAACGTTTTGAATGAGCTAATTCATGCACTTGTTAGCTAAACTTGAGACAAAAGGAGTAATCGCTTGTAGTTTCGCTATTAGCAGCTAAGATAAAAAATCCGTTTATACTCACTTTTCTCGGCGAGTTCACTCCACGCTTTATATATGCGACCGTCGATCGATCGATGTTGCTTTTTTTTTCATTCTCGGATGATATACCAAATGTAAATCGTACACTTGTAAAATAAGTGAGCCAAATAGGATTATTAATTCTCGCCTGCTGGAAAATGTGAGAGACGCGATGCACGAGAATATGCGATATATCGACTAGTCAAACCTGTGATCTTCGGGCGAAAAAGCGAGGAAAATCGAGCTTGAGATGTCAATTTTTTCAAGCTTCATCGAGTATTGTATATTTTTTACAAGCTCGATCGATTTTCATTCTTGCTAAAGACTTTTTAAAGTGAGATTCTGATTTTTTTCGCACTGTCGTAGTGGATAGTTCATTTTAAATGTCACAAATTTCTTAAAAATGTAAAACTTTAAAATTAATGTATGATAGAGTCTTTTCGAAAAATCAAACCGCATAGAAAAAGTAAAGAAAAAACAATCAGAATCTTATTTTAAGAGTAGGGTGTAGCTTAGGGTGAAGGGAACAGAGAAACAAACTTTCCGCATGATTTATCTATATGAAAGTAACCAGAAAACCAACTGACTAAATGAATTCTACTCTTAAAGAAAGTGCGCAGTAAAATTTTTTCTACTGGTTCTTTTCAGTATTGTACTAATGTTTCTAATTATAAAATGTAAAATCAAAGTTCACCTTAATTAAAATTTTAAAAAAAGTAGCGCTGCGCACTTTTTGGCAAATAAATACGAATACTTCGATATTCAATGAGCGAATTGATACGATTACCTTCTAAGATCGTTCCTACGTGAAAAACTTTGTCCCCCTTACTTCCGCACAAGGCTTTCCTACCCGTGATCGCTCGTTAAACGATATATACTGAAACTACATATAGGTGTTCTGTAAGCGCGTTCTTACGAGCGACGAACGTAGGCGACGAGAGAAGTCCTCTGTTCGTTTTGTAAATAAAAAAAAAACGAAGAAGCTCCGAGCAATTTAAGGAGATGTGAAATGAGAAGCTTACAACTATTTTCTTAATAATATTGTATATCGAAAGGTGTGCGAATCTATGTACGAAATATTTATAGCGTTAACGAAGATGATGAAAAAATAACAGCTATGAGGACCTTTGACTTATTGAAAAGGAAAGTTCAAAATTTCTTTAAAGATCTTTTGCAGTAATGCTATAAAGTTGAGGGAAGCGTTTTGATTTTAAACATTCATAAACAATAATTATCTTTTAGAGTTATCAGAAAATAATATTACGTTCTTTTATTTGACTTTTATACAAAAATATTGAGGCTATTTAAAATTTTTCTTTTTTATCAAGGTTCATCGTTGTCTGTAAGAATGTTAGACTGCGTAAACGAAAGATAAAAAAAATATAAATAAATATTTCAATGAAAAGAGCTCAGACTTGTATACGAGGCGGCGGCAGCTTATACAATCGTGTATGTTATTCTTTTAAATCTAAACCCTGACTGTTACTATATCATACATGTGTACATGTGAATTTAAGATCTCTAGCATTTGTTTTTTTCTTCTTTTATAAGTTTAAAAAGAAAAGATAGGAAGAAAAAAAAATTAATACATATACGCACTGAAGCGAAGTAGTCGCCTCGCGTAGTAGTACATAAATCCATGTCTATATATGTACGCGCAGTTTGTATTATGAAGAAACCTATATTTTTCTTTTAGCGCGTATATATGATTGACGTTGATCACTGGCGTCGCGCACACACACACACATACTTTGTAAAATACTTTGTAAAAAAGGAATTAGGCTTTTTATTGTACTCGTCGAGGCTTAAAAAATAATTTGAAAAGATGCTTCAAGATTTCTTATCGAAAATTATTCCACCTTAGTGGATTTGGAAGTACTTAAGTGTCTTTTCCATAACGTAAAAACATAAAATTGAAATACCCTAAGTTTGATTTATAAGTATGAACAAAATCAAAATACGGTAATGATTAAGAACTGAACTGCGTTCTAAATATGTAAGGCTACTTTGTTTTTAAATAATTAATTTGATTCTGGGTTTCTTATCCACTTAAATACATTCTGTAAAGATACGCAGTTACAAAAAAGTCGAGTTTCGTTTGGAGTTAATTTTGTTTTGTAGATTATGGCTTTTCACAAATATTCATATCGTTACTGCCTAGTTCCTTTAGCATTTTCTTTTTCCCTTTGTTGCAGTGACGTACTTTAAGTATGATGAGTGAAGAAAAAAAAACAGATTTCGTTAGTATTTAATGAATTTATTTCGTTGTATTTTCTTTTTCATTTTCATGTTTTGCATGACATCGAGTGTGAGAAATAATATCGTCGCATATGCGTTCATTTTCTGATTTTTTTCCCCCGCTTCTAACTTTTACCATTAAGCGTCTGCGTATACGTGTACAAATGCATATACATATATAAATACTTGTTTGTGTTGAGAGAAAGTCTATATGTATAAATATCCGGAAACTCCAGGTGTCCACGGTTTCCTAACTTGTAAACTATGAACTTCGAGGATAGTGTATTGTAGCGTGCCGTCCCGGTGTCTTGTCTCTGCCGCCGATTTTGATTAGCCGGAATAAAAAATACGTAATGTCAAAGTGACAGAAGATAGAGTCGAATTGGCGATAGAGCTATAAGGCATTGATGACGAGCCGTTTATGAGAGGGAAAAGAAGAAAGTTAAATATGTTCTCTGTCGTGCATCCATTATTTATGTAATTTGTCTACGCTCATGGTGTGCACGGGTGTATACATGCGAAACAAAAAAGTACATTATCTTTCTCTCTGTCTCTATCTCTCTCTCTCTCTCTCTCTCTCTGTCTCTCTATCTATCTTTATCTCTTTGTCTTTCTCTCATAATTATTATTAAAGAACGTTTATGTATAATAGATGACGAGCGATATTTTAGCGCAGGCTGGAGAATTCAAGAGTTGTACAAATACAAAGTTTAATAATAAATGACAAATACACAGACTAGTTCTTTTTCTGTTACCTTGAATTTCTTGACCTTATCGTTGTTTTAGTAAATCGCAAATTGAATAACACAAGTATAGTAGTGGGTATGGATGGTCTGACATTACCTAATGGAAATATAATTGTAAAAAATTATAAGTTTTTGTAAGTTTCAGTAAGTTTATGTAACTTTTTATATGCTTTGTAAGTTATTGTAAAAAATTGTAAGTAATGTCCAAAATCGATGCAAAGGTTACAAAAACTTACAGAAACTTACAAAATTTTACAGAAACTTACAGAAACTTACAATTTCTTACAATGTAATAAATCGCTAGTTTAGTTTTAGTTTTGCATAATACTGTCATGTGGTTTAGAGCGTCGTGCTTTTATACGACCCGATCCGTCAATATGAAAAATTACCCATATTTATACACTGTAATGTATAAAAATTAAATTAATTATAAATTAAATTAATTGTACTGCAATTAAATTAATTTTTCAATTATTAAAATAATTTCAATATACTAGCTTTTAAAAAATTAAATATCTATTTTTAATGATAAGAATTATCAAGCAATATTATTTAATACACACATTAAGTATACACGAAGAGAAAATTTAAATAAAAAAAAGGTTAGGATAAAAAAATAAAATCATAATATTGCTAAAATTATAAAGATAATTATATATTTATTATTCTATACATTCGAGTTGGATGGTTAATTACATTTATACGCTGAACAATAAATAGGTTATTACATGCGTGTATTTTAACGTATACGTTTCTCGAAAATGTATACTATTTTACCATATAATCTAAAAACCTACACTTTAATAAATCAAAATTATTTTAGAATTTATTATATAAAATTAGCTTAAGAATTCATTTTGTTAAATTTTGCCATTTTGCTAACGATTTCCACTAATGTAGATGGCGATAGCGACTGGAGAGTTTTTTTAAATGATCCGATTTCAATTAAATTTTGAGCATTCGTTATGAAAAATTCAAACACAATCATTTTAAGGCTATCTGTAGGGTAACGATCAACAATTATCAGCATTTCTTCAAGATTACTAATGTTTAAACTATTGATTAATTCTTCTTCGCATAGTGCCTTTAGTGCATTAATTTGATATTTGTCTGCAGCAATCATAAGATCCTTTTTTAAAGTTTCAATATTATTAACCTTTCCCGTGTATATAAAATTTAAGATTTCTTTTATAACCTTATCGTTAATATCACTTATTTCAATTGTATTGTCTTTTTGTTCCTTCATTTCGTGATCAAACATGGCTGAAAAAACTGGGCTACTTGCTGCCAATATATTTTTATGCGCACAAAATTCTTGGTCGCCAACAATAAGTTTTACATCGCTAAACTTATTAGTTTCTAAAATTTGTTCGAAATTCAAAATAGATTTTGAAAGATTTTTTTTCGTGATATTTTTTGTCGGTAGCGAATAAGTTGTGGAGGATGTTTGATTGAAGCATATTTCACATTTAAGTATTATTGTGTTATTCACGAAAAACCCGTTATTTTCGTCGAAAAGAAAATCTTTTTTCACAAATTGGTTAATATTGCGTTGTTCGAAAGAGTCTGTTATGTTACGAATTAAAATTTTGTGTTCAAAATTTTCTTTGTCATTTCTATTTAAAAGAATAAGACTAATATTTACATCGTTTTCTTTTGCGTCTCCCTTTGTCTTACAAACGACTAAAGAGAAATAATCTTTGACATTTTCATCACATCCGTTTGGATAACAATATAATGTCCAATAGTTCTTATTGATTGAACCTGCTTGAAAGTCTGATGATTTTAAATATTTCCCTGTGGGAAGATGCAAATTCTTAAAATTTTTGATCTCCCACGTAAAGCTAAATTTTGTACTGTTTACGTTTGTTGTACTATATATTTGTGTGATGAGTTCTGATGATTCTGATAGTATCATATTACTTGATTCCATTATAACTAGTTAAAAATATTAAAATTAAACTTCACTTCAGGTGCTTTTGCATATTTTTATAAACTTTTATCTACAGATAATTTTTCAATGATTATAAAAACTTTAACGTAATTATAAGCTCGGTGATTTTTAAGTCTTACAGGCAGGTCCTATATGCTTATACGATGAGTTACGCTTTGCAACTGGAATGTCAGTTGTTTGAAAATTCGAGAAGGGAAACAAAGAACTGTTATGCCCCTCGCGGGCCTCGAATTTCTATTGATAAAGAAACGCAGGTAGAGGGCGCTCGTGTAGCGTAACAAACATGGCCGAAACTGCTTATATGTGTTTATACAATTTTACATGCAGTTTGTGTGTGTATGAAAAAATTGTTATTAAAGTAGTTGTAAGAAATAAATGTTGTCATGAGGTTTTAGTGAGGTATCTATCTACACAGATGTCACAATTATATCAAGAAATACGATAGGTCAGAAGGTTGTTAATTCAGAAATAAAAATAATGTGCAATGCTAGTGCCACCCTAACTACTAAAAGATAGCTATACCTAGTTTCGGCCATGTTTATTACTCCAAGCCACGGTCGTATACACAGGTCTCGAAACTCCCGTGGAGGGGGTAGGCCTCTTTTTGAAGATCGATAGTTTCCGATTTCTGCCACTGGAGGTAGAGCGC
>JAPYZA010005106.1:0-14027 GCA_030522685.1 Eupelmus azureus
GCGGCGGCGGCTGCCTTAAAACCACTCCCATTCCGGCGCGAGCAACACCTGCGCAAATCCAGGAAACTCGAGAAAAGTCGAGGCCCAGCCGGCAGAGAGACACAGACGGAGGATCGAGCCCCGGCAAATCAGAGTAAAAGACGAATAAACGCTCCAAGCTGGAAAGCGAGAAACTCGGGCCAATGGCGTTTCAGAGCGCTCTGTCCCATTCCATTCGTCCTCGGGCTGGCAATCCAATCGTCCGTACTCGTCGTGGCTCTCTGCGGAGGGAGAGAGAGAGTTTTGCCGAATGTGCCGAGGCGCGAGGGAGAGACAGAGCCGGAAGTGGGCCTGCGCTCTCCAATTGGTCTGCGAGTGTCGCCGGGACCAATGGCACGCGCGCTCACCCTCTACGAAAGACGACGACTGTGCGGGATAGCGGGAGGTGAAGTGAGGAGAAGAGAGCGCCGAGAGGGGCTGGTTACGCCCCTACCTTTCTCTCTCTCTCTCTCTCTCTTTCGCTTTCTCTCTGGCCCTCCCCCTCCTTTCCTCCCCCGCTCCCTCCCTCCCTCCAGCGCGCGTTCCGCTGCGCTTTCTCTCTCTCTCTCTCGCTTTCTGTGTCTCTCAAAGCTGGCTGGGAGCTCGCCCCCTTCGCTCTACGAGCGTCTGCGTGTGTGTGAGTGTTTCTACGGTGAGCGAGAATTTTTATGTCGTTATCGAGCTCGGTAGTTTTCAGAATTGGAGTTTGAAGTTGACAGGAGTGGGGCGGACTAGTCTTTGAGAATAAATTGATAAACGATATTTTTTATCTATTTTTCTTTATTGAAAATGAAAGTTTTTTTAGAAATTTGATCAAAGATTTGGTTAAAGTTACAAAATGTTGTTAGGAATAGTAGTACTTTTTATTTAATGGTAAGATTCCGAAGAGCATTAGTAATAGCTATTAAAAATAATATTGTTTATTGATAATCATGAAAGAAATATATTACAATAGTTCAAATACGAAAAGACTTATCTTCTGCGCTTATACGCAGAAGTGAATTCTTTTCAAATTGAGCCGTAGATTGACACTATTATTTATTTTAGTCTTTGTAAATGACCATATTTCCGGTTCTTTCTACCTTACCTACCACTGCACTTATGCACTGCAGTACATTTATACGAAAAACAAGCAAAGTTTCCATTTAAACAAACCGACGATCAAACTCAAAAATCAAAATACACCCTTCCCTCAGATCAAATCCACTATTTCCTCCCTATCTCCCCCACCCTTCGATCTGCCCATCCTCCATCTCCAGCCGACTTTTATCTCTTTTCCATGCGCCTCGGAGCTGGCCTCCCCAGCCCCTTCCCCGAGGTCCTTATAATACGCAGCCTTTTACTGCATATCCGGCGGCGCGGCTATACACAGCCCCCTTTGCTCTCCAATATACATACGCACACACGCTCGGCAGCGGCATCGGAAGGTGGGAGTAGCAACGGCAGTTGCACGCGAAAGCGAAACAGAGGCGAGGAAAGACGGAGACAGAAGAGAGCGAGAGAGAGAGAGAGAGAGAGAGAGGGCGCGCTAGCTTCGATCCGAGAAAGAGACGCGAGTAGCGCGCGGCTAGACAAAGAGACGACCAAGACGACGACGACGACGACGACGACGACTCGAGCCCACAAGGAGCGCAGACACTACTCCGAGCGCACAGCCACTTATAAACTTGCTCCCTCTTTCTCTCTCTCTCTCTCTCTCTCTCCATCGCTAGCTCGCTCTTCCTATTTTCCTCTCCTTACCAGGGGCGGAGAGAGGAGAGGGCTTCTCTTCGTTTTTCTCCCCCTTTTCCTTATACCACTGGGCGCTCTGTACTTTCTTTTTCCTTCTTACCTCTTTTTGCCTCTCTCCGGCTCTCCTTTTTTACTCGCTCTCTTTCTCGCTCTTTTCTCTCGCTCGGCGGCGGGAGGCGGCCGCTGTCTTCGTGCTCCGTTTCTCGATGTCGGGGGCCTGAATAATGAAAAGAAAAGACGCGAGAGAAGCGGGAGCTGAATTGTTGATGAAAACTACTGCTACTTTTTTTACGGCAGCGCCTTGCGTTTCCGTTCGTTAATTATTCTCCCGGCCTGCCCTCGCCTCCTTCCTTGCTTCCTTCCTTTCTCGAGACTCGTTTCGATAAAGTAGGTTATGGACGCTGGCCGTCCTTGTTTGTTTAGCTCTCTTCTTGTCCGGACTTTTTTTTTCGCTTGGCTATGTTTTCTACAATGATAGCTTTCTAGGTTGGTTATTGTTTTCTGTAATGGCTGAAGTTTATGGTAGTATGACGAATCGTTTTATGTAAGAGTCAATCACTTAATAAAAAAGTCGACAATTTATAACTTTTTGGATGAAAAGTAAGAGCTTAAGCTTATTGAAAAAAAAAAAAAAAAAAAAAAAAAAAAAAAATGTAAATTAATACTTTTTCACTTTATTTAACACATTTTAATAATTACTGGTAAGAAAGGAAACGTTACAGAACTTTGATAAACTATGATTTTTTATTAAAATACGGATTTTATTCATATCTTTTTGTAAAGCTTCGCAAACTATATTTTTTTCTAGAATTCTGTGAATCGTGTTTTATTTTAATTGTACACATGTTATCAAAATATATTCAAAATATATATTCTCTACTTATAATATTTCTCAGCTGTAACTGATGTGCATTGATCCACTTCCTAGAAGCTTGGTAAATCCGCTACCTTATTCAATTCAAAACAAAGGCTTTGCACCACTGTATTCTTAGAACAAGGCGAATAATTACTTATAAAGTTATTTTCATTTTTCCTTTAAATTTACCTTTATTTTTTGTGTAAATATAAATTGACTTTTTTATACTTTTAATAATCCGTTCCATACTTAAGATTTTGAGGTAAGTTTTCGTATTAGCAAACCCTCCTGATCCTGAAGAGCTAAGGTAAGGCCGTCATCACCCAGGATATACGAGGATTTTTTGCGCTCTGCGCCTCTTGGACAAATGCAGCGGCTCCAAAACCTGGAAGATAAGTAGAGAAGAAAGGTTGAAGTTGCAAAAAACGGCATGAAAGATGAAATTCTACGTTGGGAGGAAAAAGAGAACACCATTAATATTGTTTTTTGAATGAGGGTATTCCTTCATCGCTGAAAAGTGAAAAAAGTGCGTTTTTTTTAAATATTGTTTAAGTAATTTTGTTGGTATTTATGCAGAAAGTGTCATTTATTTAGGTATCTTTCATAGAAGGTACGGTTCTTTTATTTTCAAAAATAAACAGTAGACGATTTATAGGCTTTACATCTAAGCAAATAGAACATAATTTTGGAAACAAATTTTTTATTCTTGAATTTACGCACATCTTGGATACCTAAATACTAAACAATTACATTTAAACTAACAGTTAGAAAGATCAATTATCCTTTCGACACTTGCAGCAGCAAAAAAGCATAACCACCGCGAGCCCTAAACACACAGCTTATTAAAAAACGTCCGACAATTTTTCAAACACCCCTTAAAACACCCTCTCATCATACCCAAGCCTATCATAACACCCCCTCGTACACATCAACTTCTTAAAAAAAAAAAAAAAAACGCTTCGCCAGGCTCGGCAAGTAGTCGCAAAGTGCTCGTTACCGCGTTTAACAACAATAACTCATCGATCGATCCCCAGCCCGCTCAACAATGTCGCTCTCGCGTTCCAATTCCCTACGCAGCACAAAGAAAAACAGTAAGAGGAAGCCGCACGATCGAGCTATGCCTGCCAGCGCGACCCTCGCGCGACAATAACGAGGACGCGCGCGCTCATTATGCAGTTACCGCAGCGCTCGCCCGAGGTACTCTAATTATAATTATCAGCTCCCTCTCGGCTGCGCGTTACAGGGGGCTGAGCGCGCGCGCGCGCCGATATCAAAGTTTTTACCGCGCGCAGAAGGAAAAACAAGAGAAAAAGGATATATACAGCCAGGCGGACCGATCGCGCGCCAGCATGTATATACACGCAGGCCGATGGGGTGACGGAGCTGCGGTGTCGGTGTGCGCGCGCGCGTGAAAGAGAGCCGCGGCGCTGGATTTATAATCGGACGGTTAAAAATAGAAACCGAAGGGAGGCTCATTGTTCTCTTCGAATAAAGCTTGTGTGCACGCGGACAGAACGAGGTATCGATTGCGCCGGAGAGAGAGAGAGAGAGCGGCCCGAGCAGGCGAGCTTCAATTAGAGCGAGAAATTTCATCGCGAGTGTATTTATACGGGAGGCGCAAGTAGAATGCGTCGCGGTACTGTCAGACCGATGCGCGCGGCCTGAGGTCTGAATGCTGGGAGTTTCAGGCTCTTGCGACTTTGAGTTTGGGTTTTTTAAGGGGTTTATAAAATGTAGGAAGGGGATGGGTCGTATTATTATTGGGTTTGTGTTTATTAGTTTATTCGAGTCAGGCGAACGTGTTTATGTATTTTCTAAAAACAAAATTGACATTTTACTATTCGCAAAGTATCTTGGAGACATTAAAAACAGCAAGTTTCAAAGGTGCATAATAAATTCGTTCAACTTGCAAGTCAGCCGCGAGTGAAAAATTAAAAGCGAATTCGATTACTACGTAATCCTTTTGCGAGAAATCTATTTATAAATGTTTACATGCGGCGGGAGGGGGCGGACCAATTACACTCATATAACGAACTTTATAACGGAAGTCGATGGTCGATGAAATCGCGTTACAGGTCACTTTGACACGAGCCCGACACTCCGCCGTTACTCTTAATTTACGTTAAGGACAAAAGAGCTTTAATCACTTTAAGTGAACGAAACAACGGTGGGACAAAGTACGCCATTACCCGAAGAACGAAAAAAGAAAGCGCAAAATTGCGACGTCGGAAAATTTCCCGTAACCCTATATAAGAGCCCTCTACAAGAACAATGCAAAAACGCGTAGGGAATCGTATTTTTCCGTGCCAATTTCCCGGCGAAAAAGGCCAAGCGAGAGAGAGAGAGAAGCGTTGACGAAGAAAAGTAAAAGAAGCGAGGCAGCATCAGAGAGAGAGAGAGCGCGGGTAGTGCGGGAAAGCCGGGTACGCTGCTGGCTGCACAACGCTAAAACCCTTTAGTCTAGACCGCAAGAGCGCGGAGACCGCGAGAGAGAAAGAAAAGCGGAGGGAAGAAAGGCTGATATTGCAGGAGCAAAAGGAAGCCGGGCTATGTGTGTACGTATAGGTGTGAGAACAAGTATTTATCAAAATTTAATAAAATAGCCGTGGGAGCCGGGGCATATTATGACGGATAGAAGAAAATGCGCGCAAGAAGAGAGGGAAAGGCTGATTGATTTATCGGAAATAGTATTAGTCAGAGCGAGGAGCGCACTTGCAGCACTCGTTGTGCACAAAAAATTAGTACTTTGGTTTCGTTGGTATTATGGATGTGAAAAAAATATTGTCTTTTAGCCGATATCGCGCGATGCGCAGAGCTGGACATGGCTCGACTTGATAAACTGGGTCTTGTGCATTGCTTTTTCTTGACACTTTTTATGAAATGTCTGATGAATTTAATATCGTTTTATAATAATGAGTAAGTCAAAATTGAAATAAAATCTCAAATGAAAAGTAATTGTAATTACTGCGAGCGCGAAATAAAAATTAATAATTCAGATTGAATCCCACCGCAACGGGAGTAGATAAATTAAAAAAATTAATCGCTAATAAAAAGCAGTGAAATTGGAAAAGGCAGTAAAAGATAGACACAAGCGGCGCAATCTCGCTAAGAAGAAAGGCTTTCATTACAGGCCTGCCATTCTCAGCGTCTCGTCGGTCTCTCGGCACTATCGCGCGCTCGCACACCTAAAGTGTATTATACACATATATTCCTCGCTTCTTTCTCGCGCAAAAATAGTCGCTCTCGCGCGGCAAAGCGGACGGGCTAAAAGAAAAACTAACTAAGAGCGCGAAGGACAAAAGAAAGAGAGAGAGAGAGAGTGAGCAGGAAGGCGAGTCTAAAAGAGCGTCAGCGCGGCGTTGGTCAGAGTTTTCTGTTTCACAGCACTTTAACGGGAGAATAAATTTCCCCGGCTGCGGAGCCCCTTTCGTCCGATGCTCGGCTCGCTCGCCAAGACCGAAAATAAAATTAAAAGAAGGAAGAGAAAGGGAGAGAGAGAGAGAGAGAGAGAGGGTGAGCTGGCCGCGCGCGCGCGTCTGCAGAGTGAGCGCGAAAAAAGGAAGAGGGAACGGGGAGTGAGAACGCATAAAGGGGATGAAAGAAAAGCCCGCGGCCAGAGAGAAAAGTGAGAACGGCGCGGAGAGCGGGCAAAGAGAGTAGAAGAAAAGCCGGGGCGAGGTTGAGGGAAAAAATTGTTGTGGCACGGCCAGGAGGTGTACGCGAGCAGAAAATAAAAGGGTTGAGAGCGCGGAGCTGAGAGACTGCCGGAGTTCGATCTTCACGATGGAGACGCGAAATTAGTGCGCTGGATGGCTGGATGGATTTTACGATTTATTATTTAGGTTTTGCGTTGTTTAAGAATAAGTGGAAATTTTGATTTTGCAGATGTTTTGCTAATAATTAAAGATAACTCTCTTCGCCTGCTTCACTTACACAACTTTTATACGCAAAAAATGTTTTATGTTGTACGCATTAGAAAAAATACGATGTGTGAAAAGTAGAGAAAAGTTATTTCACACTTAGATAAGATGTTTGTAGATGGAGTTACAGTCGAGGAAGCTTTTAACTCTGACTTGTACTTAATTCTCAACCCACATTTCATACCTTGATTCACCTTGTATAATTTTCTCTATACATGTCTTACCATACTCGGAATATTCTACTGGTATCTTATCATAATCAATATTGGTTTACTACTTTAATAAGATTTAAAATTTTTGTCTGTTAATCTTTATTTGAAATATTTATGAGTTATATACACATATATTTTCAAAAATATGTAAATAATTTTTAAGTATACTAGCAATAAACTTTATTATTCATTCTAGGAACTTTCTCTCTCGACCTTCACCATTTGTATTTTTGAAATTGTAAAGAATATTGCAGATCAGAGTAAATTTTTACAAATTTTATAACAAAACAATCATTTCAAAGTTGAATAATATGTTTCTCCCAAAGTAGTATTGATATGAAACTATAGTAAAATACTTAATGTTCTTAACAATATATAATAGTTTTTATAAAGATCGATCTGAGTCAATCAACTTAGATTAAAATTTCCAAACCAGCACTAAAAATACTCTGCAAAACGACATTAGATTTCCAGATTCGATAAAAACCCTCCGCCATTCTCTCCCCCCTCTTTCTCTCTTTCCCTCGGAAAATCTCGCAAGAGAATAAGTTTCCTCGAAAAGGTCGCTTCCTCGCCAAAAAGGAAGCGAAAGAGCGCAGAGAGAGACGAGCCAAAAGCGCGGCGGCAGCAGCGCCAGCAGAGCACAACGAAAAAAGAAGCAAGCGAAAGAAGAAAAAAAAGCGCCGCGTTATATTGGAAAAATTCAGACGACAGCGCCGGATATAAAACAGACGTAGAGGCGAAGAAAATGCCGGATAACGTCGTCGTCGTGCAGCGGGGCGAAAAGAGCGAACGCAGCTCCAGAGAGCTGCAAGCATCCTCGCGCTCACGGAGAGAGAAAGAGAGAGGGCGAAAGAGGAATTTCCACCCCTCCGAGCGCTCGAGCTTCCTCCTCCCTGGCAGCATGCGCGCAATGACAGATACAAATAAACGAGAGCCCGCGGCGCAGTGCTGCGCGCAAGCGCCTTTACCTTCTCCTCTGCGCTTCTCCGCTGCTGCTACTACTACTGCCGCTGCTGCCCCCGCTTTCTCTCTGCCACCCACCCACGCCCCGGGCTTTTATATGTTTTCGGTGTGGCTGCTGCTGCTGCTGCTGCTGCTACTGCAGCTTTCTCTCTGGCTCGGGCGTAAGAGAGGGAGAGAGAGAGGTATTCTTTTACGTTGTGTGCCGCAGCTCGAGAGCAGCCAGATTGCATTGCCTCTGCGAGCAGCGTCGTAAGTTTTAATTGCTTTGGGGGATGTGCGTGGGTGGAGCGATCGGTTTTAGAAGTGGAGCCGATGATTTTGAACGACGTTCTCGCTCGAGTTTTCAGATGGGGTTTTAGGTTTTTAGATTAAGGAGAGGATGGAAATTGAAAATCCGGCTTTATTGTTACTGTTTTGTAGTAAAAGACGTTTTAGTAGTATTGCTGAGCGTAGGCTGTTATTGTAAGATTTATTTCGAGATCAATTTTATTACGAATTTTAATACAGCGATAATTTTTTTGCAATTCCATTCTCCCATTTTTTAATGCTACATGAACAATTTGTCAATACAACAGTTTCTCCTTGAGTGTTAAAAAGTTACAAGAAAAAGAGAAAATAATAACATAATTAATTGGAACTCGACCTTTGTACAGATTAAAACTTAATTATTCATTATATTTTAGAAAATTTATTCTGCACATCAAATAGCTTTAATTTCTAAAATTAATCTTGAAAATTAATTATAGAATTACCGGTCTTTCAAATTGAATCTTTAGTCAATCGGTTAAACGTTAAAATATAAAGATGTATCATAATTTTATTACTCCCTATTGTTAACAATTTATTTATTAAGTATAAAATTTTCTTCAGAAACTTTATATATTATTTATCTTTGTTCACCAATCTTCAAATTAAGATTTTTTTACCCTCTTCAGTTGATTCACATATCTTTTTCTTCTAATCTAAAGACACTCCAAATAAACTCCATAAACCTTCCAACCCCCACTAAAAAAAATAAACAAACTATTCATCCTCACCAAAAATCCATCTCTCCCCAAGCAGCAAAATCCCAAAACCTCAACCCCCTCCCCAGCAAGAACCAATCGAACAGAATCCACGCAACCGAGCCACCTCTCCAGCTGGCTCCCTCTCCTCCTTAATCCTCGCTCAGAGCTCCTCCATCTTGGTCTCTTTCTCTTTCGGCGACTGCATCGACCGAATGCCTCCACCAACGGCACCGCGCAGCAGCTTCCAGCCCGCGGCGGGGTGGAGCCAGCGCGCGGCCGCGTCATCAGACGTACCTACAAACGGCACGCAGACGTAGAAACCAATGCTGGCGGAGGGGCGAGCTCCATTGCGCAGGTGTGTCTGTGTTTATGTGCGCGAAAGCCGAGGGTATGTGTATATGTAGAGGAGAGCGAGGGAGGTCCCTCCTACCGTTGCTCTACTCTACCTCTTTATCGCACTGCTGTCTGTTTGTTTCTCAGTCTAGCTTTCCCACTCGCGATTTCCCTGGCCGAGAAACGCCTACCGCCCCCTTTTCTCCGTTTCCAGGCTGGCTCTGTCTTTCGGCTTGGCTGCTAGCTTGGTTTTCCTTAGGAGGGTGTTGGGTGCGCGAATGAGGTATTGGATTCGTTTTGGGAAGGTGGATGAGGACACGAATGACTTGGCTGATGAGATGGTTTGTGGGGAGAGTTACAACGTGTAAAGAGATTTTATAAAATTTATGTAAAATCCGTTTTTAGACTCATTTTGCTTTAATTTCTTCAACAATGGTTTTAATCGAGCTTCACTTTCCAACTACTATTATTAAAATTGTTATCAAAAGTTCTCTTAAAGAACTGTCACTCTAAAAATTTTAGCTAGGAACGTGAGCAATATTGCATATTTGTACAAGTAAATTAATATTCCATGAAACCATTAATTCAAGAAAATTTTATTTCTATTTTTTCTCATTTATTATTAATTACTCTTCACGTTGCCACAGCCATCTTTCCCTGAAACAAGCGTAATGAAAATCGCATCAAGAAAAAGGACATGAAAAGCGACCCCCCACGAATCTTTAATCTTTTAATTTTCCTAATCCCGTTGGAATGCCCGAGCCTCCATCAAAAAACCTATAAAACTTACCCCTCGAGCTCACCGCCGAACCGATAGCACTCAGCGCCCAAGACTTTTTAGTCAGAAAAGAGAACAGGAGAAAAAGACGATTACAGGTGAAAAAAAGATTAATAAAAGCGATAGCTAGGGGAAAGTAAATTGATATTAAGTAAATATCAAATATCTGTGGCTTTTCGGTAAAAAGAAACATTGGGTTTATATCGGATTTTATGTATTTTATGCCTCCTCGTTTATATAGAAATAGAAAAAATTGCATAAATACAATCCTACTTCTAGAATTAGCGAATTGTTTAAAATTAATTTATATTCATTTACATCATCAATTTTAATATAAAAAATATGAAATTATTATGTTTTCAGGTAACAGTTTATACCCCTTATTTTTAAGTAGAAATACAATATTGATATGTATTTATTATTTTTTATTTACAAAAAGTTAATAATTTTTTTTTGTAATTAATGCTATGATTTGGAATTAGTTCATGAAACTTAGTAAAGACAAGTAAACACAAAATCACATTGTAAAAAATATGCACCAATCTTGTACATTAATTCAAGAATTAAAGGTAATTTCTTAAAAACATGAATAAAGTGATGTGACAAGGTTGCTAGAAAGCGACAGATATTTGCAATGAACAAATCATCAGCGATAGGCATGAATGATAAAGATTAAGATTTGTGTAATAAATCAGAGTATTAACAGTGATTATACTTGAATCTATATACTACTCACTAATTTAGATTTGGGTATTGATTGTGCATTTGTGTAAACGCTTGCGTCTATCAAGTTATGTATGCGTAAATACAATGCGGCTTGTATCTGTATACGTTATATGGGTGCGAACACAAAATTAATGTTTAATGTAAGCGAATTGCGTGAATATTTACTAGTGACTATTGCGTTATATGTACTTAAGAGACGGCTACCGTAATCATTGTGGAGAAAATGATCAGAAATTATCATCAAGATAATCATTTTGAGCTAAGAAGTTTTATGAAAAATAAAAAATCTCTTTAAAAATCTAAAACTGTATAAAAGATTTTCATACAACGCAAGCACATCTACTATTTATTGCATTACAGAAATAGAAGCCACGAATTTCACTGTGCTGTAAGTTGTAGCGTTTTATGGAGCTAGTAAACTTGAACTTTTGGTTATTTGAAGGGGTGCAGGCGTTACATACGCGAGCGAGTGGTTCAAGAAATTTATTGAATTATTAATCGCAATCCTGTTTACAAAACTATAAATTCTTGGCAATATTATTAAGGCTGATACTTGTGAAAGTGGGGTGTCTGAGAGGCTTCGTTTTTCGTTTGCTTTTAGTTGAAAGCGGGGAAAATGTTTGCACGCGAGAGGGGATTTGAGCGAGCTCACCTTTGTAGGCCAAATTTTCATCCGCAAGGAAGGAAAATAGATATGCAGAGCTCTATTGCTCTTTCGCTGTAGAAAAATAAAAGATTGAATCCTGATTTTATTTGCCGAGCTAAGGTGAACAATTTTTTTTCTTAGGTATATTGCGGCTTCATTTCAAGCAACAAAATTTAAAATTTTCAGTTAACAACATTAGAATTATGATTTATTTTTGTTTCAAGAAAGATTAAAGGCTATAAATAGACGAATAAAATTATAATATTTTCGGAGAAATAAGATTAATTCTTATCTTTGGAGAAATTTACATTCGCTTTTCTTTGCCTTTTTTTAATCAAAGTGATCATTACCATATTTTATCATCACAAATATTCCGATCTTATATCCTTTCACCAAAAATTTTCAAACCACACTTCCAAATCCCAAAAACAAAAACCTCATCCTCATCCAACCCCCACCCCCTCAAAAAATTCTACAAGCATCTCCTCGCCTTTCTCTCTCTCTCTAAAATCCACGACGATAGGTGTGCAATACAGCGCGTCCTCCGGCATATCCGCTCCCAGCAGCCTCGGAAACGGCTCGGCGGCGTAAAACAGAGAGACGGAGCGCCGGAGAGGCAGCGCGCGAGTATAACGCTGTCGCGCGCAGGGAGGAGGTTTCGGAATAGTAGCAGCGCCAGAGAGAGAGAATACTGCAGCGGAGAGAGAGCAGATAGAGGTAGCGCGCGCGCGAGTGCCCGGGGCTGAATCGACCGGGCCGCCGCCGCCGCCGCGACCTCACTCCCACCTTCGCCGACGCCACCGCCGCCTCCTCCTCATCCGCCTCCTTCCTTCCTTTCTCTCTAGCTCTCTGCGCGACTACCTACCTACCTACACCCCCCGTCGCCCTCTCCGCGCTGCTCTTTCTCGCTTCTCTTTCGCTCTGCTGTTGGATGCCTGGTTGCTTTCTCTTTCCGCGTACGTATATAGACGTGTACGCGAGCTTTTCTTCTGCGTCGCGAGAAAGAGCGACTTGGCTGCGACTGCTGCTGGGTGGAGGAGACGCCCAGATGGAGAGTTTTGGATTGCATTGCTGGGGGAGGGTTGGTTTTTTGGGGGGTGGTGGATGGGTTGGATTTTGTTTTATGGATTGTTGGATCTGTTGTTCATTCACTTTGGTTTTGGGTCTGATTTGAATTTTACTTTTTATTTACTAAAGTATTTGATGCCTTGATATTATTTGTAAATGGATGTAGATTTGATTGTAATATTTATTATAGTATTATTTGATGTGTTTGCGTTAAATTTTAACATTTGAGGGTCATAATCGACTCTTAAACTTTCGAATTCAGGTGCTCATAATTTGCTTAAGCAATTGAGTGAGTTGAAACTTGTTATATAGCCTGGAAACTCTATGCTAATGGAAATTGCGTAAGTCCAGCTGCAACAGTTCTCCTCTATAATTGTCCATTTATAGTTGATTTAAATTCATATATTTTTACGATTGTCTTACCAAGCTCGACTTGTTCTACTTCATATAATAACTAAACTATAAAAAGATCACAATTTCCAAGCTAATAATTTTAATGTGTTGCATGTAAAATTGTTATAGAATATTTTTTATTTATTTTAAGTATTACGAAGAAAAAAATCAAGAAAGATTTATTGCCATATTATTTATTCTGTACTCGAATATTTTCCAACTGAAATACTACTCCTAGAGAATATCTTCTATATAAACTTTTGTTACTGTTTTTAAAGAATCATTTAACTAAAAAAATTTCAGTACAATAAAATGCATATTGCGTAAAATGTATTATTTCAGTATAATAATTGTTTAGAAAAAAAAAGAAACATTTATATAATTATTTTTTATATTTCATTTACAGAATATGAGAGAAAATGTTGACTATATTCTCGATTTTTCTTTAATTTTTGCGACTTTTATTTTCTTTAATATCATATAACAAAATCCAGAACACTTAAATATTGCTCCTTCAACAATCACCAATTCGTCAACCTCTCCATCATAATTCGACCTGCAACGTCAAATCCATCGATTATAACGTCCTCTTTAGCTCCATTTGTCGGGCTCAACTCTCGCTCTCTTGGCTAGCGTCTTGCGCCAAAGCAGGCAGGGTTGCAGAATTTCCAGTGCCCGGCAGGCCTCCGGGAGAAATGCAACTAATGCGCGAGCAGTGCGCTGCTGCTGCGGGACGCCCGAAGGACCGAAACTCAGCCCCCGAGATTTCGGCCCCCCCAAAGATCAGCATGCAAGCGCCCTCGTCTCTTGTTTGCTTCGCTTGCAAGGAGACGCCGAGCTGTGAAAGTTTTATGCGGCAAAGCTGTTTGGTCACTTTTTTTGTTTGGCCGTGGCTCGACGTGTTTGTTGATTTGTTGGAGAATGATGGATGTGTTATAGTGAATTGAAACTGCATATACTTTTGCTAATAGTGATAAAATTTTTATGAAATTTTAGAGGTTTATATTCGGTGCGAGGAATTATTTACCTTATGAAATCAGAAAATGCTCATCACGAAATTAATACAAAATAGGAATAAATTATTTGTAATATATTTGAAATCCAATAAACTCAGGTAAAAATGATTACTATAGAAAATTAAATTTAATTTCCTTGGTTTGATAATAAATCTCATCAACTGTAAGTAAATATTTGTATGTAGTATTTATATTTTTAAACGCCAAAAAAATTTTAAGTATTAATATTGCTACGATACTATTACAATATTGTTACAATAATGCTTAAATACTAGCACAATATTAATACAATCAGTATAATATTTATATTGTTTCTATATCGCAGCAATATTGTTACAATATTGAAAGAATATTAAT
>JAPYZA010005107.1:0-23394 GCA_030522685.1 Eupelmus azureus
AGAGAGAGAGAGAGAAAAGAGAGAAAAGAGAGTTTCCATTCGCGCGATTAGATTCCGCGGGAGGAGGAACTCGTTAAAGAGGTCGTCGTTGTCGTCGCGCTTGGAAATCGGCGAATTTTCCTCTTTGCTCGGCGATCCTCCCTGAGCTGCTGATTTTATTCCGCTCGTTTCAGGGGATCCCTTTTGTTGCCCTGAGAGAGTAGCTTTTCGTTGTTCGTCAACGCGAGACTGCGGAGAGAAGTTAATTTCGCCGATTGCGGACGCTAGGCTTTTTCGGACCGAGAGGGGGGGGGGGCGATTGTGACAGCGGTGCTAAAGGCGGGGTCTTAAGTTTTAGTGCGAGACGGTTAATTAGTACGGGTGGCTTGATTCGAGGTGGAAGTGTGACAGAGCGCGGCGAGCTGGTTGCGGGGAGATGTGAGGCTGCGATTGCGAGACTCGGGAGGAAAAATTGTGTCGAGCGAATTTTGTAATGGAGTGAAGCGGAGAGTAAGGAGGGTGACGAGGGTTGTAAATTTTCTTCGCTGTGTTCATTAAGGTTTTACATGCGAGGAAGTTAATGAGCACAAATTGAAGTTTATGGTACGTGGCTTAATGACTTACATAAATTATTAATTTCAAGAGTAAATTCCACTTCTGTACACCAAATCAATTTAGACTCGCGCTGCAAACAAACAAAGTAATTAAATTTTTTTATACGTAAAATACGTGTACAAATACCAAACTAAACTTTTATTTTCCAAAAATCTCACGCCAATCTACACCAGCAATCACAGCAAAAACTGATCCCGCCACTCGAGCGCACCGGGAATCCAGCGACACCCAGAAACTCCAGCCACATCACAAAATCGAGGTCAGCGACAGCTAGCCCGTCCACCCGTAATTTTTCCCTCCAAACGAGCCATATACACCCATCTCGCCCGGGCTATTTTCATCTCGAAAATCGCACAATGCAGCGCGCAGCCTGTATACATCGAGGAAAGTTATAGGTGCGCGCACGGGCGCGAAACCGTGGTGTTATATATATTTATACGGAGCTCGCTCGGCGCTTCCTCCTTTCTCTCCTCCAGGTATATATACCGGCGCGCTGGCGGCCGGCCGCTGACCTCCCCGGTGCGCTCTTGCATTAATTAACTCGCGAGCGCGCGAGCATTTGATTACGCTTATGACTTCGTAATCGACGGCCCGAGCTTGTAGCCAGATTCGGGAAGCTTTGTTTCTCTCTTTTCGCGTGCGGGCCTGTCGATCGCGTGACGACGAGGATCGCGCTGGCTTAATTAAGAGTGTAGGATCTTTTATGCAGCGGTGAGGGGGGAAGGATAAATTTAGGGGGGTTGGGTTAGGGTTGGGGAGAGGAGATTGCAGCTGTTTTTAGTGGACGATGAGTTCGGGGGAAGTTTTGTGTTTTATTGTGTCACGAATGTGTTGGATTGGTGCGGTGGAAGGGCGGGTCTATGAAAAGTAGGTCACGCGTTTGAATTTTCATTTTAGGGATATCAATTTTTGATTTGTGTAGATTTTACGAATTTTGTTAATGATATTTAATTTTTTAGATTGAGGCTCGATATATATTATATTTGGTTTTATAAATGTTTGCGACATGCTTCATTTTATATACTAATTAATTTTATTGCAATGCAGATAATATTAAAGTATCATTATGTTTAAATAATTTTAATTATATTTATAATGATAAAAAAATGTGTATATACATATATATAACTTGTATGAAATTCTCCATTATGATATAAATTTATGTGCAAAATATAACATTCCGTAAACTTCATAAAAGCCTTAATTAGATGTGATTACATTGTAATGAAACTTCTGACACAACTATTTCAGCGAAAACTGAACGTAGCTTGTAACTTGCAACCTATTGCATAAAACTGTAAACTATTTTATAATATTCATTATGAACTTCTACATTAACATGATTAATTTACATTAAAATTACATTTTTTGAATAAAATATATTCGAAACTAATTGTATACATTGACAGGGCAACACCAAAAAATGTCTAATAAATTCCACCTCTAAAGGTTTAGAGGTCAGTGCTTCCTCAACAGCCAGCATCAGGTGCAAACCGGTTACCCAGCCCCCCAAAAAACCAAAGCCCAAAATCATCCGATCCTTACATAAACCCAAACAACAAGCACATCGCACCGAAGCCAAAAAGCCCCCGCGCCTCTCAACCGTCTCCGTCAGCCTCCGCTGGCCACCTGCATAAACACGACTCGGCGGCGTAACTCGAGAAAATCCGCACGCGTCGCTCGGCCGGCTCATAATTCGCGCTCCGCCGAGCCTCTAATTGCCTTACGTGCATGTTCGCTCTTACGCCTATAAAATTAGCATAGGAATTTTTGCCCGATACGCGGAGACGCGAGGAGAAAATAATAAAGGAACATAACCGCGCGCCGCGCCTCTTATCATCCGCTCACGCGCATTCCGTCATATCTCTATCTCTCTTTCTCTCTCTCTCTCTCTTTCGTTTCTTCTTATTCTCTTTGGCCTGCGCACGCGATGCACCGTTACGGACGCCGAGTGCATGCGGCCGAAAAGCGCGTATATACATGCAATATGAGCGGGATATATTCGAGCGCGCAACCGGTTCCAGCAGCGTGGGCTTATTGTGGAATTCGTAATTTTAGTGCGCGCGGTGTAGGGCAGTGGACGGCTGCTGCAGGGTTTTATTTATTTATTTTTTTTTAAGGTAGAGGTTGGAAGAGTTGCGGTTTGGCTAATTTGGGAAGGAGCGATTATGGTGATGGTTATAATTAAAATTTTAAATGTATAATGGAGATTGATGGTACGGGTTTGTTTTGACGTTCGGCGGCTTGTTTTCTTGTCATCGTTTTGCATTCGAATCCAATATTAAATCTTTTCACAAATTTGTTAATAATTATTTTAAACAATTGTCTTAGAACATCTTAACAACGCAAACCTTAAATAAAAATATTCACAGAATCCCTAACAAACATCAATACGCATTCCTCAGGCGATAGGCATAAAAAAATCAATAGCAGCTCACGCGACCCAATTCCGCGCGTTAATTCAATAAGCCTCTAATTTTTCAGCCGCGTCCTGCACAATTTCCTACTTCGACACAAAAAAACAGGTAAATCGGAATCCGATGCAGCCGCGAGGCGTCGCCTTTGGATTCCATCTCTCTCTCGCTTTCTTCGCTCCGTTCCTTTTTCTCTCCGCGCTCGCTCGCCGCTGGCTTAACGGTACACGCGGATGCCCGGTTTCCTTAAAGGTCGCCATTTCTATAGGTATATATGTATAAGGCCAAGAGCTCGATGCGCGTGCCCGTAACGCGAGCACGCGTGTGTTTCGCGATTATTGGCCTGTCTTATCGCTAGAAGCGAGAAATGAATGTCGCTGAGTTTCTTTGTTTGGCGAGAGTTTTAAGGAGGAATGTGGATAGGATGCTCAGAGGAATTTCTTCAGTTTGATGTTGTTAGTTAGGTGGAATGGAGCCTGCTTATTGGAGGATTCCGGAGAGGAATTTAGATATTGTGAGGCCGATACGCTGAGTAAAAGGTTGAACAGTAAATTATTAATTTGCTCGCTCTGCGCCGATAAGCGTGATTGGCTTGAAAAATAATATTTTAGTAATAATTTCGAAGACTCGACGATAAATAAATTAGAAAGGATCGGCGCCAGATAAAAATCATTAAAATTCCTAAATAAAACGTAAACTCCAAGCCAGGAATTTATCCTGCGCCGTAAAAAGTTACGGCTCTATAAAATCAATAAATTCCTACCAAAAATGTTACAACGCCTTTTCACGTTACCAGCATCTAAGAACATTATCAAACGCTTTAAAGCCATTAAAAGTATAAAAAGTATTTTTTTACGACGCGAAACGCTCTCCCTCCATTGTCCTATACAGCATCTATAAAAATCCCAACTTTCGTGTCATTAGGTTTCAAAGTTAATCAGGCAAGCGAAAATCCAGCGCCCAGACAATGCAGCTCAGCCAAGCCTAAGCATCAAATTAGCAAATATAATCGTTTGTGTATATACTCAGCCCAGATTTACGATAGCTTTGTTAGTCATTAGCGAGCTCAGACAGCTTAAGGGGGGGGGGCCTCCTCCTCTTACCTTAATGAAATTAATACCCATAGCGCGAGAGCCTCGAATTATGTTCTTACTTTCATCCTCATTCTTCAGCGCGTCGCTCCAATTATCCTTGACGTACATTTTTCACACGTTTGTTGCCGTTCGACGCCTCGATGAGACAATGCTGACTGAGGAATAATTTTCGCGCGTTGGCGCTGTTACGAGAGCGAGTCATGCAAATCGCGCGGCAAGCTGAAATTTCTGCTTGTTATATGTTTTCACTCTCTCCGTCGCGGCTGGATTTTGCTCTGCGGTATTTTTCGTTACGGCGATTCGCTGGATGACTTTATTGTATTTGTGGGATTCTCGCAACTGTCGTTCTTGAGAGAGAGAGTAATTCAATAGAGAGGGGAATGATGCGTTTAAATGACGTTTCGTTCGGTGTGTTTCACTAGTTTTTGCGGCCTTTTAGAGCGCTGAGTTTATTAAAGATTTAATCTTTGGAGAATCGAGTAAAAGTATTAGTATTTCAAAGCGAGTAGGTCTCGTAACTGTCTCATTTCGAAAATTCTGAATTCCCGCTGAAAATTTCCATTTTCAAACGACTTGCGCGTTTAAATTTTATATCACCGTATCATTCAAGAAAACGTCCCTCGCGAATCATCCCTTCAAATCAGAGCTCGTAATCAACCTGTTTATCCAAAAGCACTCGGCAAGCCGGAAAATAAACGGGGCCCCGCAGCTCGCACATCTCGTCTTTGAATTTTCGCTGATTACGTCAATTTATGCGAGCCCATCTTCCAGCGGCGCTCGAAATCTCGCCTCCCAAGGGACTTATAAACTAATAACTCTTCTTCGCAACTCGCTCTCCCTAGTCGCGCTCTTGCACTGGCTCCTGCGAGCTGCATAGCCCACTTTTTACCTTCTCTCATTCTCTCCTCCACCGCTGCAGTAAGCAAACTTCTCGTTACTCTCTACAAGAGAGATAGAGAGAGAGAGAGAGAGAGAGCGCATTTAGCGCCGTGATTTCTACGCGTGCCTGGCAATTTTACGAGTTGCCACTTGGAGAAACTCTCGGAGGATCCAGTTTCCCTCGCTCTTAATCGTGCGAGCTCGCAAACCCCCGAAATTTCGCGAAAAGGTTGACCGGGCGGAAGGGCGCGACTCTGTGTATGTGCACGCGCGAGGGCAAATTAACGCGGAGCCGCGCGTATACACCTAAGCTTAATTAGGATCGAAATTCATTAGCGCGTTGCGCAGGCTTGCAGGGAGACTTACTCCTAATTCGCGCCGGCGCTTGCCTGAAACGTTGTGTTTTCGGGCTGGCTGTTTCGCGAGGGAGTGAAGGGGGACGGGGGTTTTGCTGGTGACAAATTGAAAATGTAACGGAAATCTTGGTGATAGGGATGGCTTTGAGTGGAGGGTTTTTTTTGTAAAAGCTGTCTGTAAATGGATTGATAAGCTGTCGCGCGTGATGGATTTAGAAAATGTGTATTAATATGGAGCGAGGTATTTTACAGAGCTTGATATTCTCTGAGATGTTTTTACTATTTTTTAACGTGTTTGTTAAAATTGGTTTGCTCGCTGAAATGTGAGATGCACGCTTTAGTTTATTTAAACTGCGTAAACAAATTTTTTTATTCATTTTTAACATGCTTCTTGTGCACAGAAAATGAAAAAGTACTTCTAATTTAGCATAAACTGTTACTACGGGAGTTTAATTAAAATCCAATTAGAAAGTTCAATTAATGTTTGTTTCATTTAATCAAATGCTCGTGCAATTTTAATTGTTTTTATACTTTTAATTATTCTTTTAACGACGTTTGACGTTTCAATTTGCGAAAAGCTTTAAGCTACGATACGCTAGGTTGGCTTTGTTGTCGGGATAACGGAGCTGTTGGAAAAAACCTCTGTACGAAAAAGTAGTATAATGCTTAAAATTGTCTTTTAGTACGGATGAGATGCGCGCATTCACAAAGAATGAAAAATTTATTCTAGTTTTTATCAAAGGTATAGCTTTTTTAGGATCTAAAAGCATAAAAAAACTACATTTTTGTTTCAATAAATTTATTTTTCTTTCATCCTTCGGTAAAAACGTATATGAAATTTTTATAAAGTCGAATGAACCTATGTAGTCACTTCATGTCAAACATTAACAAAGACAGATCTCAAAATTTTATCACGTTCATATGAAGCAACTCTTTTCCTAATTTAGCTTATTATTACTGACTCATCCCAAATTGAAGAACCCTACTTAACAACAAAAAGAAATAGATATGCATATATAAAAAACAGTCTCACCGAAACGCGCCAGAGATAAATAGTTTTAATTGCAATTCCGGCTCAAGCCTCCACGCATTTTTAATTGCCGTGCGCTTACCAGTAATTGCTGTATTCCTAAAACGACGCTTTAACGCCCTAAAATGCTGAACTCTCCCCGCAATTTTTTCTAACACCGCTGCTACAGGTCGGAAGGTCGGAAAAGCTTCGTCGGGACGTCCGCCGTCCACTTGAACGTCGACTACGCCGGGTCACAAGGTCGCAGACGGAAAATAGAAGGGAGAAAGGGGAGAGAGCGAGAGAGAGAGAGAGAGAGAGAGAAAGACAAAGGAATAGGGCACTCGAGCTCTCGGTAAAGTGTATGCTTTTGCGAGAGCGAGGGAAAATTTTTTTTCCCTGGACGGGAAGCAATTCATAATTTTTATTTGCAGTCGGCAGTGTTATTTCAGCCGGGAGACGTTAGGCTGCGTAAACAATTTCTTTTTTCCGTTGTTAGGAGTGAGGTAATGGCTGTGGTGTGTTATTAAAAATTTGGTTTGTTGAGGTTGTTTGTTGTTACATTATCGGTTCTTTTGGAAGTTCTTATGTAAATGCAGCGATAAGAGAATTTATATTTGATTTTATTCAAACTGGTAATTAATATGATTTAATAATTTATTCAGTTCATTAAGATTAGATAATGTGAAATTATTGCTTTAACGTCTCTTAGCACTTTTCATTTATCATTTATGAATATATTTAAAAGAGAAACTTGTTAGACAAGACTGTATAAGATTACATGTATTGAAAAGTATCAGTGTCTTTTACAGCGAAACATTGTATTATTTCTTCTATTACATATTATTTATGATAATGATAATTTTTTACGCTTGCGGACAGAAGATTATAGTAAAAGTCTGACGAACACTGATTTTTAAAACCGTTTATTCGTTTTATGTAAAAAAAAGAATTTCTTCTTGAAACTGCCAATTAAAGTGTTAGAATGTTGTTAAATGAGTCGATTTTCAGTTAATTATGAAACTCATACTGCGTATACTTTCTATACGAGGCGTGAAGCCTTGTTATTTGAAAAATGTAGCGGTTATGCGTACGCGGAAGAGTTTCTGTGATATTATTAAGTTAGGAATTCATATCGTAAAAGAAGCTCGCGATATTAGATTCTACGTGCCTTTTCGACACGTTCCGTGCATTATAATATAATGACCCATACCATTATTACTTTCGAAAATTTTATAGTATAATTTTGCAAAATTTAGTATTACTTTAATATAATACCAATTTCATTTTTTCATTCATCTGAACGCAAAACTTATAATTTCATAACCACCAGCCGAGTTTCCACAATTTGCAAATCCAAAAATCAACGAAACTCATCAGCCTTCTCTCAACAATTCCGGCTCAGGAACGATTCCCACTCTAACCCTCGAACGCTGAAATACCATATTCACAATTTCTCCCTCGAACTCACAACAGTAACGCCGCCTATATATAAAAACAACACTCTATTCGTATTTACGCAAGCAGCGCACAATAAATCGCCGACAGCTCGAACCTCGCCGGCCGATCAATTATCGCCGGGAACGATAAAGAAAAAAAAACAGCGCTGCGCTCGTATCCTCGCGAGAGCCGATTAACGTCCCATTGATCTGTCGGCGCGGTGCGCTGCATATGAGTACGAAAATTCATGCGGCTCGCACGTGTATAAACCGTTACTCGACATTCATCGCGGCCTTCCACTGAGCAGCTGCTCTCGCGGGCCCCGAGCGGCCAGGAAAGGCGCGATGCATATATACATATGCGTGCTTCTGCATGCTGAATTAAGAGCGGGATAGAGCTAGATGCGCTCTGGAGTAGAATAAGAGTATATAGCTTGCGCTTACGTCTTTCTAATCTTCCTTTTTCCATCTCGCCTGTGAGATCGTTATGTCTTTACGGCCTTTTTTGCGCTCGTGCGGTAACGGATTCTTTAGTCCAAATTTTTATACGATCAGGCGGCGCGCTTGTGTCGGCTTCTTTTTTTTTGGTCGTCGCTCGCTGCGTGCATCGGGGGAGGGAGGAGAGATTGAAAAAAGGGGCATGCACGAAAAGGAGGTAGACGAGGTGAGACTGGTTATTCGAACGGGACAGGACGGGAGGCGCGTTATGGAGAAAATGAATGATTAAAGCGCTGGTCATCGATGCTTATCGGGATATCTACGGGCGAGCGTGTTTTTTTTCTCCATGGGCGAGGGTTTGGATGGTGATGAATTCGACAATGACGGGCAAGTATCTATTTTAAGCGCTGCATGTGTCTGGTTGAAATGGAGACGCTTGTAACTGATTGGAGTGATTGATGTAAGATTCTGTAATGGTTATAATGTGAAATTAAATACTTGGATTGAAAAACGAAAATACAATTGGCGTTAATAGCCTACACCAAGCTTCTCTAAAAAAAATTTTTCAACCAAAAATCATAATCTTTCTGTAAATCGCACCGTTCAAATTTACTACCAAATCTAAATTTCCAAGCTCGCCCCGGAGATTTTATAAATTTTTTCCGTCCAGCATAAATACGCACTAAAACCGCGAAATCACCCATAAAAGATTTTTATACGCGAAATCCGTGCCGTTGCCAGCAAAGCCGGATTTCGCAAATCGAGCCTCTCCTCTCCCCCTCGCGTTTCCATTTTCAGCGCAAACACACCACTTATCGATTAGATATCGCGAAATCCACACGCCGGCTAAATTCGCCAAAGCGACACCGGCGTTACATCATCGTATAATGACGCAAGCCCGCCAAAAATAGAGAGCGGCGCCGATTAAAAAAAGGCAACGCTCCGAAATTTACAGCCGCGGATACACATAAGCCCGAGCAGCCCGCGCGCTCGCTCGTATATCAGCTGGCGAAACGACGGGCGATTAAACGATATGCAGGTGTGGTCCGATATACGCGTGGATGTAGGAGAGACGATGGGAAGACGCCTCGAGCTGTGCGCGCGGGGTCAACGGGTAAGAGGGACCGGTTCTCTTTGTGTCTTCTAGACTCGAGCTGCGGCTATTATACGAGGATGCTTGCGAGTAATTTGCGGGGAATGAGGCTGCGTACCTGTGCGTATTTGGGTTCGGGCATTTTTTTTCCTCTCTGGCTTTTCCTTCGGCGAATTGCAACGGGCTTTGGGCTTTTTCGAGCTGCCGGTAATTTATTACTCGTTATCGCGGTATTAAGATATTTTGTACAGTTAGCAGGTGCAGCGCGGGCCGAATATGGAAATTCATTTTTGAAATTAGCCGGCGACCGGGGCTTTCTTAATAATTTACACGGCGTAACGGTTCGCTTTTCAACGACAATATATTTTCGTGCTAAAATAACCAATACGTACGTTTGTGCATAAAAAAAAATTTACGTTTTACTGCGACTCGTAAATACAAGTAGAATCAATCGCGCAAAACGTTACTCGAAACAGTAGATTCGACGCCAGCGGCACTTCGAGAATAGTGTCAAAGAACTCGGCTAGCGCCGATATTAATCCGCGCGCGAAATTTCGCTCGGCGAAGAAAGGCAGACACGGAAAGCCATATAACTGCGGCCGCGTTGCGTAACGCATTCCTCGCTCCGCGCTGAAATAATTGGCCGTCTCTCTCTCTCTCTCTTTTTCTCTCTTGCTCTGCGCGTTAATGCGCCCTTATGGCCGTTTTACGAGGCGAGCGATAAGCGGGATAAAAAAAAAGAGAGACGCTTTCGTGCTGTGAAGATGTAGAGATGGAAATGGGAGTTTGGGGGGTAACGGAGAGATGAGAAAAGATTGGGAGAAAGAGTCGCAGGAGTTGATCGATCTTATAGTTGGGTCTCTTGGATTGGATTGTGAAATAGTCAGCGTGTAAATACGTGAAGGTACAGCGATTATTTAAGGTTTATCGAGGCGATTAGACGATAATCCGCTGAGGTAATTTAGTTGCTTCGGTTCACAGAACGCCGAGTGTTGTTCGACGCTTTCAAAATACAAGTACAAACAGACTGTAGCGCGGGCAGCGCAAATTTACGCCCGCAGGAAGAAAAGTATGCAAAATGAAGCCATTCGAATTTGCACAAGAGCTATTTAAATTAGTTAAAGAAATCTCGCGCGTATAAATTATTCATGAAGAGTTTATTGCCATTTGCATGCGAGCCTCGCGCGGATACTTTGAATGCACGCGCCACTTCAACGCTGCACCCCAGCTTCGCGGGCCCAGAGCGAGCATTCGGCGCTGATTTGAAGCTCGCGCGCTCGAGTTTCCGCGTTTCTTTGGTTAGATAAAAGAATTCCTCGCTCCCCTGGCCCCGTGCGCGCGCGATGAAAAACAAAAGATAAGAGCCGCGCGCCGGAGATGATGGAGAAAGTTGAAACGAGGACCGAAGCGAGTAAGGAGGGAGCGGCTATTATGCAACGCGGGTGTAAAAAGACGCGCGAGTGCCGTGGAGAAATTACGACTACGCCGGGCCATTGTGCGCGGAGGTCGTACGATTTTTAATTACGCTGAGAGGGGTTGGCTGATTTTTTAGGGTGGTTGGGGGATTGTGGTTGGCTGCAGGGAGTTGGATGATGGAAGATTTTTTGTTGATGGAAATTGGAAAATTGTTGATTTTTGTTTAGAAATGATTTTAGGCAAGGAAATTTTAGTTGGATTACGTGGATCAAATTATGGGTTATCAGAGTAAAAGAAGAGTTTCAAAGTTTTTTTTTTTATTACTTCATAGTTCAATTTATACGTAGCAACATATAACTTCAAATCAAGTAAGCTAATATTATCATTACCACGCAAAGGGAAAGCTCCCCATTATCTTCAATCTTACCATTTTGCAAAAAAAAGGTACACGCCCGCACTTTCTCCCCGCGAAGCTACAAATTCAATCAATCACGCGCTCTGCCCACCTTACAAAAAAACAACCTCAACAAAACCTACTAAAATCGTCGCTCAAGCGCACGATGAAAAAGAAAGCCACCGCAAATCAACGCTAGATTCTAGCCTCACCACGCCGCGATTCATCGATAAACAGTCTCCGCGACTGCTCATCGCCACCACCGCTAGATCCCGTGCAAACGAAGCCTCATCCGATCGTCCAAAGCAAACTCGAGATTACTCGGCGAGCGCGCGTTCTGTGGCCGCTACCGCAGAGCTCCTGAATCCGAACTTCGGCGACAGTTTCGCTCTCTGGGGGGGAGGGGGCCCTCAAGCCGCAGACGGACGAGCAGCAGCGCGAAGCAGATTAGACTAAATAGTTTATGTTTATTGTTTCGGGAGCGGGGGTGGATGGATAGGATAGCGGCGTAGTCTCCCGATTGAAAGACGGCAGGAGTAGTTGGGCGCTGATTTTAGTTGGATGGGTTTCATCGCGCGCGACCGCTCGCCAAAGAGAGTTTTAGGGCAGTCGGCTGAGCGTGATGCGAGTTTAATTGGTTCGTTATGTGTGTTTTTGCAGGGAGCTCGCCGAGAGCCGGAGAATTAATTGTCGTTGCGTAAGGTGTGGCTGCTTTTTTGGCTGGCGTTGGTGAGATAAGTGGAAGGCGAACTGCGGCGATGGCTGATTAGAGAGTAATAGAGTTTTATGGGAGTGTCGTGGCTAGTTTTCGCGTTGAGTTGACGGATTGATTTCTAATGACTTGAGGATGATGGGCTTTGAGCGATGATTTATAAACGGATTTTATCAACGTTATCGCTTACACTTTTTTTGGGTCGCTTGCGGATAATTATCGTCGGAATGTCATAATCTTCATATTATGAAACAATAAAAAATTATGAAAACTACGAAACACACGCAAGTGCCAACAAAAAGAATCATTAAATCCTAAACAAACATTAACATTTGCATCTCGAAAAACCTTAAACTCAGCTCGACTTAATTAAAACAATATATCCCGACTACGGTACTAGCTCGCTCTACTAGGCAATAAGACGAGCGAGCGAGCGCGCAGTCGAATCAGAAGCACTGCTCGCTCCGGGGAGATAATTCCTCGAGGTTTCCTCGGCTACAGAAGACGGCGCGAGGAGGGAATTTCCATTATTATAACCGAGCCGCATCGCGTGTTGTCGATGGCGAGTTGGGGCGAGGGCACAAACATCGCTGTTTCGGCCTCTGAAACTCTGAGATATTGAATGTGAGCCGACCCTCGTATTGTGTAGATTCTCGCTGGGTTACTGTATGCAGTCAGAAAAAATGATACACCTTTTTTTATTGGTTACTATTCGTACCGATTCCGTACCTATTTATTCTAATAGAAAAAAAGCAGTGATTCAATAATTGCAGCGCTCGGCACGCAGCAGCGCGAGCTTTAATTACGCGCGACATTAGCGCGCCAGCTCTTATGAATTATTTCTTACCCAACATTCGCGCTCGCCTCGCTGGCGCTGAAGAAATGTTGTATAATAAGTAATAACGTTCAGCAAAGTAACGGCAGTTCGCATAACGCATAATGCACGCACGCGCATGCACATACAGTCCCGCCGAGGAAGATTTCTCTCTCTCGCTCCTTCTCTATTCCCGTAATAGCTCAAAGACAATTTATCGCCGCGGGAGCCCGCCCGTTATGCCGGGCTAAGCGCAAAATTTATATTCCATTTTCCAATTACGCGTTGGCGCGCGCTTTTCAAAACGCGCCTTCGAGCGCTAATACTTCGTTTACTCATTAACGTCGCGCTTATGGGAGTGAGAGCTCTGGTCGTCCTCTCTCTTTTTCTTGCGGGTCCCCCGTTTCCTGAGCCAAGGCCGTCTTGAATGACGCTAGGCAAGAAAGAGAACGGGACATGAGAGAGTATACTTGGAAGGTTCAGCGCCAGCTGTCGTGGTGTGCCGTTGAGGAAGATGTCTGGCTAATTTTTGATGTGTTTTGGATAGTTGGGGTTTTTAAAGAGTATGGATAATAGGAATAATTGTATATTAATTTATAGAGGATCGAAGTAGATGCGTGCCGGGAATGGTATAAGACGTCCTAAATCTAGTCTATTCTCATAGTTCTTTATCTTCTGTAATAATATTGATTGATAGGGTAGATAATATATGTGCATTCGTCAATAAATTTTATTCCAATCGATAATCTGTGTCATAGAATACTCGATGAAAAGATAACGATCTCCATTCATTCCCATGACTACTCCAAGCAATTTAAGACTTCTATTGCTAAATCTTAATTACTTATTACAAATTCAATCGCAACATTACCTTAAACTTACTACCGCCCTCGCACTAAGAAGCACTTCCCAAGAACCACCTACCTCAGCCCTCGTTATCACCCCAAAAATCCATCCGCCGCAGCGACTCCCATTATATTAATTCGCATAACTCCTACCAACACATCCACAGAAAGAGAAAGATCAAAGTAGAGCGGTAGATGTAAAAAAAAAGACAGAGCCAGGGAAACTCCTCCTTCTACAGACGAGCTAGAGACTGAGGACGCGCGGGGACGGGAAGGAAGAGAGGAGTGTCAAAGCGTCGCGGCCGTCAAAGCTGGAATGCTGGGAGCGCGAGCGAGAGAGAGAGAGCTTCCTGAACGACGCCCGCGGCGCGGAAAGAGAGACGCTCTCTCGCGCGTATATAGCGTCTGCATACCTGCGAGGGATAGATCCGTTTATCGCGCAACGCGCACTTCGTGAGCCGAGCGCAGCTCTGAGCTTGAGCCCCGGACTTTTTGAATTTCCGGGCAGATTATTTTACAGTTTGTAAATTTGCGTAAGTGCGTGCTGGCGGGGGAGAGGGTAACTGGGCTGTGTGAGTTTTTCTTTTAATCTGGCTGGGAGAAGTTGAATGTTTGCGGGGCTTTTTTATTGTGGAGAAAGGTACAGCGTTGTGGGTAAAGGATATAGCACTGAGATAAGCGTTTCAAGGCTGCGTTCGAATGAGCTTTGCTTTTTTTTATCGATGATTAATTGATAGAATGGTTAACTTCAGTTTAATCGAATAACTAGCAAGTACATAATTACAAAATTTATTAATTCTAATCTCTTGACATTGATCGCTCTTAATCATATACACGCAAACGCAAATAACCGTTACCCTCCATATCTCACAAAACATTCCCTACAATCACCAGGTCGAAAGCCATCAAACCATCCGTACCTTCTCAAAACGAAATCTTCAGCCAGCAATTGAGCTCGCATCACCACTCGACCACTAAACACTCCATCCGCACCGAATAAAGACCTCCCAGCATGATCACCTACTCATCGACACCTCTCAAAATCCTGCCTCGAAAAGCCGCTGGGATCGCCGCAACGTTTTTAACCCACATTCATGCGAGCCTCTTCTCTCAGCAGCGAGTGCCTCGTAAGCAAAACTCGACAGTCACTCGAATAACTCCCAGAGCGCCGCATCTCATCTCTCGAGAGCCTAGCTCTACTCCCCCGTACGTATCCGCACAGAGAATCGAGAAGCATACACACATATGTGAAATTCCAGGCTCATTTTCGTACGGGCTCTCGATTGCAATTGCCCGCAGCCCTTCGGGGGACGCGATTCTTCCGTGTTTGGACTGCACTGCAGGCACGCGTGCGCTGCTCTCGTGATCGATGCGCGCGGAGCGCTCGGGTTAATCTGATTTTATCGAGCCTCGATGGACTGCGAGTCTACGTGTGTAAGGTATGTGGATGTGTGGTTGTGTGTATGGGAAGTCCTGATCGAGGGGAGGGTGTCAGCTGACCATTAATTATTGCGCTATTCATGATCCCGCGCGCGAGAGAGCGGAGGATGTATCGGGATTATTGGATGTGTGCGCAATGTCGTGTTTTTCTTTTGCGGCTCAGATTGGCCGGGCATTGTTTGATCATTAGAGGATTGTTCAGGTCGGCTCGTTGGGAGCTGGTTGTTATGAGGTGTTTTTTCCTTTGGGATTGGAATGAAAGTTGTTTTATTTATTTTAATATATAGAGCCTTTATTTATTTATAAAAGAATTTCAAACTTAATGTAAGAGCTGTTAGAGTATAACAGAAGTAATTAATGCTATCTGTTTTATTTGATTTCAGAATATATTGGATAAATTCAATCCAGGAGCAAGGCAACTAATTAACGCAGGAAAGGCTTACTTGAAGGCTTTACATGGTAAGTCGAGACTTTTAAAACTACTTTTCACCTTTATCTTCGCTAATCTATCGTGCATTATCTTAGTTATAAATACGCGTCTTATCGATTGCGCATTCAGCTTACTGTCAATTCGCAGTCAGAAAACTTTTTGCCCTTTTACCGCAACCTACATTTCCAAAAGCAATTAAAAGCCAAATGTACCTCCGCGACTTCCAAACTCTCATAACCATCTTCCTCAAGGCCCAAAAGCTCTCATCAAAGCAAAACCAACCACCCCTAAATAAAAAAAAATCCAGTCACCTCGCTCTCACGCCTAACGATCCATCCGATCCCACGACGCGCTCTTCCCGAGCAAAATTCCACTCTCGTCCGTGGCCGCGCATTACGCGTATTAAGCGCTCGCGGGCTCTGCTCGAGTGGCTCGCAAATTACCGGCTCCGCGCAACGACGCGAGTCCGGCTTCGTCACGCTAGACGCGCCGAGGCGATAACTTATACGCAAGACGCGCTAGCTGCGCGCAGCTCGGCCGTGTCGCCATCTCCACGTGGGCTAGGGATGATGCGCCTCGTTGCGATTCGCGCGTTGCCCGTCTATATATATTGGACCTGGCAGGTATACGCGCCCGCGACGTTTCATTAAATAAAGTGACATAAAGCGTCTGCCGGCTGGGGGTTTAAGAGCGGAGCCAGAGATTTCAAAGGTTTCCATGTGAAGGCTTTTTTTTAAGAGGGGCTGAGGGTGGGTTTTAGAGGACATGGGAGTGCAGAGGTTGGAGCGATTGGAGAGCGGGCTTTTTGATGGGTTTTTGAGAATGATGAGGGGTTTTGGAGCTGGTGGGATTAATTAATTTGGAGTAATGAATTGATGAATCAATTATTGTGATAAAAAATGAGCTTGTGCTTTTTGAAAAATCTTTAATTTTATTTTTAAGTATGTACTAAATTTTAAATACATTTTACTGAATTTGAAATATATTTGAGTAGAAAAAGCCGAGTCCCTTCGGACGTACTACCTCACTAGTCGAAAGCAGTAAAGTCAAGATAGCCACTTCGATCTCCATTTAATCTACCCTGAAGTTTTTATACGTTTTCGAATATTTTTTCATCACGTAAGTGTCTATAAAAGTATATACTAAACTGTATTTACAGCCTTAAACGAAGAACTCATTACCGAAATCAATCTTCAAAATTCGTCGCTATTCAACTGCTCTCGAAACCATCCACCACGCTCATTCTTCAAAATAATCACTCCAAATTCCAAAACTTCAGCAGGTGCAGCGCGTAATTTTGACTTCGCTGAATGCCTCCACTGATCCCCCAATGTAAACGTTGATTCAGAGCCCGCTCGACCGGCGACAGACGTTAGAATTAATTAAACCATACGAAAGCAGAAAAGCTCCAGAAGCCATGATCAAAATCGAACTTCCCCCATTCGTCGAGCCAAGCGAGCACCATAAATATCCCAATCCACTTAGGCTCGCTCGCTCGCGCGAAAATCGTCGCACGCGCAAAAAGAGAGCGACGCGACGCACTATACACACACATAGCGGTATTTATGGTCGCGCCTCTTCGAAATCCCGTGCATTGGAGAGGGAGGGAATATATCGACGGCCGCGCGACACACCGGATTTACGACGTCCCAGCGCGTGCCTCGGGGAATCCCCGCAGCAGGTGGGGAGGCTGACGGGAATCGACGCGTGATACCAGGAGGCTCGTCTTTGATTGCTGTAGTCTAGGCGGGGGTGGGTGGGCCTTGATTTATTCTAAACGCCGAGGCGCGCTTTTCTTTTGGCGGGCTGATTTTTCTCTGTGCGTGTCGGTTATTGGCCTGTACTTCGACAATTGAGATGATTAGGGGTGGGAGGAATTTGTTGGAGGTGGGGTTAGCTTTTAGTGCATTTATGAGCTTTTTTCAGAATTTTTTTCTGGAGAGTTAATTATTATTTTGTTAAGACATTAAGAAGCATTGGTTGATCCATAAGTCATTTGCGATATATTTAAGGTTGATGGGCTTCAAATTTTTACACGGCACTTTTGAATCTTTCATGAGAGATAATATAGAAGCAGGTTGCATAAGTATGCTGCAAAGCTTTAACGTATTATCATAATGGATGCGATCCAGAAATTCACACCTTAGTTCAAGTTTATATTTTAAATGATTGAACGATCTTTAAATTTCATATTTACTTGCAATCTTGAACATCGTTTAATATTAAGCTCATTCATTAATTTTCTCAGTAAAAATAAGAAACTCCATTTTGAATTTTCTCTTCTAGATAACAAAATAAATACAGCAAATAAATAATCCATTCCTTCTCCTAATTTTGTGGTTACCAAACAATTACTTATTTTTCATACCCATCAACACATTAATAAAGCCAACCTTTTCCATAATCCTTAATAAACGTATGCCTCCCCCTCCCTAACAATGAAATCCAGTCCTCATTGAATACTCACTCTTTGTCATTTCTCGCACACTGCTCCCTCCCCCCTCCGTAGCCATCAGGGGATAGTCGTTGCTCTTATATCTACATAACAGCAGCGGAAATGTGCGCCGCGCCATACCTCGTATATTCGAATTAACTTACCCCTAAGCGCGCCCGCGTGTCCCTTTATTTATGCCCCCCCCCCCCTCCCTAATTTATCTGTCTGCGCGAACGCACGAGCGATAGAGCGGCTCTGCACTATACGGGTAGTTTTATCGTGCGACGATGTGTATGTTCCGAGGAAAATTAATTTTGGCCGCGCCTGTCCTCGCCTTTTTCCCGGCTTTGCTTTCGCTCGTTCTTTTGTTTAGGATCGCCGTGTATATGAAGGATAAGTTCTGGTAAATGTTAAGGACATTCCTGATAAACTGAATGTAAAACTACCTGTTAAAGTAAGTTTTGAAAGACGATGAGAAACCTGTCTTGTAATCGAAAATAGGAACCAATTTTTTAGCATGTAGTAAATTTGAATTTTATAGAAATTTCTCAAAGTAAAGTTGTTCTAACGGAGAACGACAACCTGTCACCGCCATACTTTCAAAAAAAAAAAAAATTACGCGAAAAACATGGGTTTCCGCTCTATTATAACAAAGATTTCATATAACCTTAATATTAAGATACTCCCTGACATGAAGCATAGCACTGAAAAAGAAATTTAATTACTCACCCGCGTCAACAAAGCTCCGACCGTGCAGAAATTAAGAACGAAAAAAGAGCCCTCGGAACGCGCGGAAAAACCAGCGGAAAGTCAGCTTAATGGACAATGTACGTGCAGCCGATGCTGCTCTTCCTCCGCGGGATAACGTGTGTACTTACGGCGAGAGCGCAGTCTATTTTCTTTGTTTGCCCTTCAATAAGCGCCGGCTGCTCGGCTCGCTCGAGGCGTTCGCTTTGTGCGCTCCTCACAAAATAGAGTGGCTTAGATATATACGCATATACGCGATGAAAAGCCGGCTGTCCTTACACTGTTTCTGCAGCACTCGAACGCGTCTTTTTTTCCCAGCTTTTGTGCATCGAGAGCTGCCAGACTGACGGTAGAAAATGTCTGGGTTTCGAATGAAGGACGGACGTCTTGATGTTCCTGGTAATGAGATTAGATTTAGGAGAGCGAGATTCGTTTCGTGCGGACGTGTAATTATGTTAGACGAAAGCTAGTAGCAAATTGATGCTAATCATATGGCTAATTATTCACTTGATGGATAAATATAATATTTTCGACTATTGATTATGCTTTCAGAATAATAGTATAAGGGAATCTTCGTTAGTAAATGATCCATTAGTTTATAGTGCGCTTTTGATTGTTGTTCGATCCTCGTCATTCTTCACCTTTACGGACGCCACGCACAAAATTTATTTCAAACATTATTAATATAAAATAATTCTATACTTAAAATTATTAAAGCTCCAATATACAGCAACCGATTATTAAAACCCGACCGCGACAAAGAAAACAAAAGCGACGAAGCACAAGGCGAGCTAAGCGACGAAATGGATTTGATAAAGGAGCGCCGCGCCGGCGGGAGAAAAAAAAGGGGCGAAAAAAAGCTCGTTTAGCCCGACGCCGGCGAGAGCGACGTTCGCCTGCGACGACGAGAGGAGCGAGCGGAGAATTTATTACGCGCGCGCAGGCCGGCAGCGCGGGTCGGATCGACTGGACGTCAAACGGGCCAGATAAATTGTCCCCTGATATATTGAATTACAAAAAGAGCTGCACGCGCTGTGTATCGACAAATGCAACAGATGTTAAACTCGTAAAGCTGGTATTGCCGAGTAAACGCTTGGGCGATGCTTGCGCGCGGTGTGCTTCTCTGTTAAAAATCATTTCGTTGTAAAGATTTTTATCTGCGATACTTGTAGTGGGAGAAGAATCTTTGGACAAATTACTATAGTGGATAGTAAGGTTGATATAGATTTGGAAAATCTAAAAAATTGCTACGAGTATAGCGAAATTTACGATTCGTCTTTTAAAATTTACCATACTGTCATAAAATTTCTTAGAAATTTTAGAAATTTTTTCGATTCTTTTAGTTTGAGATAGCTTTACTCTCCAGCATTATAACTTTTCCAAAGATTCTGCTCTAAGAGATTATAAGGTTAAATTTTAGAGCTGATTTCAACATTTTACAGCAACGCTTATTTATCCATAATTGAGTTCGAACTACAGCTTATACGATTTCGCAATGTTTTCCCAAAGCCCCGCGCGTAATTCAATTAACTTGGTGGATTTTGCCCAGGCGCAGTTTCGTTATTCATACAGAGCGATCTAATGTGCCCATGCTAAACTTACGAAACGCGCGCGAAGCTCGCTTTCTCGTCGTCTCTCGTCCCGTAATGTAACGACGTGGCCGCTTCGTGTAACGCAGTACTTAACTGCATTTCCCAGTACACCCAGAGGTAGCGTAAATTAACGTGCGGGATTTAGAGCTGAATATTGCCGCTATGCCAGTGCGGGCAAATTGCATTGGCTGCCGAGCATATGTTTAATACTGTTGACGTTTTCGGCTGCCGCTCTTACTTGAAGGCATTGAATTATTTTGACCATGTCAAAATATTCGTAAGCAATCAAATGAAGAACCGTTTTACTACCTCTACCTCTTCATTTCCGAACGAACAACAGAAAAATAAACTACCAACACTAATTAAATATTCAACTTGAGTTTCAGTTTCTTCGCGGACGGTTTTATGTACACACTACAGCAGCAAAGGTCTAGGCCGCGTCAGATTTAATTCAGCGCTTCTCTTTTGTTCCCTCTCATTCACATCGCAAATATTCGATCAGCCCCCG
This sequence comes from Eupelmus azureus, assembly GCA_030522685.1. NCBI lineage: Eukaryota > Metazoa > Arthropoda > Insecta > Hymenoptera > Eupelmidae > Eupelmus > Eupelmus azureus. The sequence goes on from JAPYZA010005107.1 coordinate 20,649, forward strand.
CGCTGCCAATTTGCCGTCTGCAGCAGCAGCGACACTTTGAAGTCGCGGCGGCAAGTGTATCCGCTCGTTGAACTCGTCGGCGCATCCGTCGTTATTGAGGATCCGGCAAAGTCTTCGTCAAAAGGACAACGAGTCGCGCGGATCCGCTGATTTTTATTTCCCCGAGTTGCGCCACCAGCCCACCTCCTTCCCCGGGAGAGTTCAAGAGCGCGCGAGTCATTATTCCGCCTTACGCATTCGGCAAAGAGGTATTACAATGCCGAGAAAGTTTTACGCGACGGGGGAAGAGGGACGAGACGAATTTCTCATTCGGCGGATCGTTATGTAGGGACGAGGAAGCGATTCGTTAAGTGTATCGGATTTTTCTGTCGGCGAACTCGCGAACTTGCGATTTCTGCTTTTCTTTTAAGCTTCTTGCGATAAGTTGCTTCCGTTTTTCATTGCTGAATGGGGGTATTGTGTGGAGTTGATCGATCGAGACTGTTGTTATTGATTCTTTTTCGAGTGTGTATATTTTCGGAGAGATTTAGTTGTAAACGTACATTTTCGAGACTTTTTTCTTCTTGGTTGCAATGAAAGCATAAACGTTTTAATTAATCACTTAATTGAAGCAATTAAAATTTAGTTAAAATTTGTTTACAGTTATGTTTAATTAATATTTAACCCTATTTCAATTTACTAAGTAATTAATGACATTAAAAGTAACGTGCGTCTTACCATATTCGTCTTAATCTACTGTTTAGGTATGTAGTACATTGAGCTTTTCACTAAAATTAAATTCGTTTACTAGATCACGTGTAACTTACAGGATAAAAAAGACTAAATATCTATTTATATTCACTACAACAACTTAATAAATTAATTGATATACTGATCACCCGCGATTCCCTCTGTCCAGACAAACATCCCCCTACAAAACCAAATGCGCATGATTCCCTCAATCGGCACGCCCCCATCGCGCTCCCCAAAGTAGCTCCTTAGCTCGCGCGGAAATCTCAAACGAACGCCTTCGTCCCCAAAAATCAAGAAAATTGTCCTGTCGCCACTCCCGCATTGCCTTAATTTCCTGAACGCATGCGTTATCATCAAATGGGGCGTGGGGCCTCGACGCACGCTGGCTTCCGCCGCGAGAAAGGTAATTTTACAGCTAAATTCATTTGTCACGAATCTCCGCACCCTACCGATGAATGATTTATGGCGAGCTCGAGCCTTTATTTCGCGCCGACTCTCGCCAGTTCTTTCTTCGTTTACGGGCAACTTTCGTTATTCATGAGACTTGAACACGGAATCCGTGCCGCTTGACAGGGGTTGCTTTCGTTTCACTGGCTTATCGGTGTTAATGGTTTCTTTATGCTCTGCGCGCGCGCGCTAGCGGTGTGATTTTAATATTTTTCGTTCGTTTTTCAGTACCATTTATCAGGCTTGCTGGTCGGAAGGGCATTAATTAAATTTCAGAGGATGCGTCGTTAGGGCTAGGAAAAAAATGAATGATGGTTAATGAACGGGACGTTATGAGTACATAAGTATCTGGCAGGAGTAATGCGTATGACGGTAGGCATGAACGAGTATGAAATAGAAAATTAATTTCTAATGGCTTTTTAATTAATTAACTTGTTAAGAGACTTAATTAAAGTGAAAAATAATATTTAGAATATATTAGCTGATGGATGCCAAAGAGGTCTATTGATTATTTAGTACCTCGAGAAAGAAAGCTATTTAAAAATATTGGTCTTTAAGCTTTTACATAAAAATCGTTTAACTAACCGTTAAAGTTATTAGAGCTTGAAACAAGATTACGCATAGAACTACAGAAGTAATCAGTCTAAAAGCTTTTCAGCCTAATCAAATAAATCTTAAAGTAAAGCAATTTATTAACAAAATTTTTAAGCTTATTAGTATTTGAAAGTGAGTTAAATCACTAAGGTGTAAATGCTGAAATATTATTTAATTTATAATTCTCCGTAGGCACACAAGAATCCTACACATTTCGATTTTTATATTACGAATTTTAAAATACAGAATGGTAGGCTGCCCGGATTTTGACATACTTTTCGCAACTACTGATTTCTTTTTTATTTGCCCGTTCTATTTCAACGAATATAATAGATCTCATTTATTAATATAGAAAAGCAAATAATATTTTGCGTTGCTCGCATTAGTTTGGAACGACCTCAAACTTCATCAAGACATGACTCGGCGCAATTCATACACAGAAGGTGTGGGATATTTCATCTCGGCAGCCGCACAAGCCGAGAACTTCCTCGCCTCTTAATAAACCAAACTCGGCAGAATTTTTTACATCTCCGGCAACATAATTTCTCCTGCAGCCTCTTTCCTTACTTAGGCTGCCTCATCATCTCCGACCCTCACGGGCCACCGAGCTCCATCCAGGTTTGCCCTTCGTTAAGCCCGGGCGAAGAAGCAGCGGCAGCGCGCAAAAAACAAAGGGAAAACGAGGAAGGCGCGAGCGGGCGAACGCGATGCTTCGTTAGTTCCGGCTAAAGGCAAACGAGGTGTCAGAGACACGCGCTCGACGAAAAACATACGTACACAGAGGGAGAGAGAGAGTGAGAGAGCCAAGTTGACTCGCGTCTTGGCTGCTCTTCTACATAAAGGCGCTCCAGGTGCGCGAGTTTTAACGGGGCCAAGCCGTCGCGTACCGCTCGTTCGTTTGCGCGCTGCTCTCGTTCTCCTATATAAGCTTGCTTTTGCGAGAGGCGAATGTGTTGGGAGGAAATGGGCTGCG
>JAPYZA010005108.1:0-12593 GCA_030522685.1 Eupelmus azureus
ACACAGTAGAATGTTGCAGAACCGAGTTTATAAATACTATGTTATGAAATTACAAAAAGAATTTTCGAATACTTTCACATAAATAACGCACTCTCACAACTCTCACAACGATTTTTATTATTTAAAGAATTCAACTTATGAGTTACGGAATAAATAAAAGTCATTAAAATAAACATTTGAAACGAGCTTTTAAGAAAGTTTTATTCTGTTTTGCTTTCCATCATATCGCTACAATCTTTTACTCTTCTATTCATAATCTTAATTTTGTTTTCCATTTGACAATCAACAGCAGACAAATCTATACTTATACGTTATAATTGTTAGCGATACTATTTTCGTTGAACCAATTTATTTCAAAGAATTCTGTAATTAACAACTTTTCTCTTTTGTACGCAAGAAACCTCATAGTTACTTAACAAAAATTTTTCAATTAACTTTAGTACAGCCACCAACGATATGATTTTTTTCCTAACTCATGCAGGAAGGCTGTTGGTACTGCTTTTCTCTGCTAGCACCGAGGAATAAAAAGGTTGATGAAGTTATGGCAATTGTCGAGCTCGACACTTAAAACACTTTAGAATCTGTTAGACGTCGTTAAAATAACACATTTATGGACGAAATAAATACTTGTAAATTGAATAACGTTGGAATTTTTATTTGATTAAAAAAAAATATTGAAATTAAAAAATCTCTTAACACAATACAATCATTTTATTAAATCTAATAAAATTCTACTCTAAAAAACACACATACCTACTATTTTTCCATAATAAAAAATGTATAAAATCAATAATAATAATAATAAATAAATAATAATAATAATAAATAACTAATCTTTAAACAAACACCTACAGCAAGCCTACGACATCCTTCACCACGCCGCAGCTAAGACACTAATCAAAAAAGGCCCTCTCCACACTCCCCCGTAAAATTGAAAAATAACACAGCCCAGCATCAGAGCATCAGAGCTCGCCTAATTAACGATGCACGAGCTCCCCGTCGATGAAATGACGCGGGCGTTACAAGACGCGCGCAGCACCGGGAGAATGCCTACATAAGGGGCCGGCATTACCCGGCGACTTTTACGCCCCGACGCGCGCGGATAAACATCGTTAAGTCGCTCTCTCAGCTACCTACTACTACCCTCAGCGTGGAAAATACATCGCGCCTCGTCGTCGAGGGGCGGTGCAATTTGCTTTTGCCCTGTCTCGTCTATGTGTATATATAGAAGCAAACAACGCGCGGAGCAGCAAGGCGAGATGGATCGTAAAGCAGGAGGATGCTGTAGGTGCGAGCTTTTTGCATGGAGTAACTAAATGCTCTGGCTACTGTGATTTTCTCTTCCGCGCGTGTGTTTACTTTTCTTCGGGGTGATTGCAGGGATGTGTGGGATGGACAGTGGACGTGAGTTTCTCGAATTACGCGCGCGATCGTGGACGTTTGTGGAGTGGTGGGGGATCGAGTTTAAATTGATCCTGAAGGACTGTTTTATCTTGAAGGAGAATAAGTTTCACAATGATTGTTGAAAAGTATTATCTATCGGGAAAGTTTTACGAAAGTGTTAATCATTAGGTATTAGTATTTTTTATAAATAGAATTATTACGAATAACTTACTTTTGTAATAACGTTGAGAAAATTAATTTTTGGTAAACATTCTGTATCTTTTAGTATTAAAAGTCAAGCTTGCCTTTACCGAGCTTTGTTAAAGCACAGCTGTGCACATGCACACGTTAAAATTAATTAGTTGAACGATTGAGCAGGGCGAGCGAGAAAAAGAGGAAAGCGCAAAGAGAAGAAGATAATTGAAACGTCGGCCATTCGTCAAAGAAAAAGGAAAAATAACAAGTCGAGGGTAAAAAGTGAAAGTAAGCGCACATGGGAGCTAAAAAATTCAATTGGTTAGCGACTCACTGATGCGCGTATTAACTGTACAGCAAGAGGCCGAGAAAAAATTAGCATTTTTATCAGTAGTTTTTAATCAATCTTAGCTTGCGTTCATTCACGCGTGTGAGTAGCGTAATTATGCATTTAATGAAATCTGTTTTAATTTCTTTTATCTTCGATAAGAATACTGTTAACAAATTGGAATTATCAAGCAATAAGAAGGGATAAAACACGACTCTTGTAAGAAAACATAACATTCAAAGCCGAAACAAATTTTTTACTAGAATTCTCACTTTCAAATTCACTCATTTTCAAAATGTTCAAACAGAAAAAAAACCAAGCACTCGGAGCTTTGACATACAGACATCCAAGGGCAAAACTCCGCTCATGCATACATCTATACACGTTCTAGAGAGAGCGGGGCGAAAAGTAATTTGTTTTCACAACGGACGCGTACACGTATATGAAGGGAATGAGAGAAGCAAGAGAAGGGAAAAGCTCGCGGCGTCTTCGTGGCCGGGCTTATATAGAGATGACTCGGCATCTATTTCTCTCCCTGATCTTTGGCTGTTCGTTGGCTCGGACGTGTGCGCAACACGCGAGGGTCGCATTAAAACGTGCACAAAAAAGTGGGGTTTGAGGTACGTTGTTGTGCGAATAAATGAATGGTTATAGAAATAGTTAGGCATTAGACTGGAAATTAAGGTGTTTTGCGTGGGCTCAAGTTTCGTTGCTTCGGAAAGAAATTGAGTATTTTTCTTATTGCATCGATGATTTACAGGTTCAATTTAACCGAACTATAGTATTAATAGAATTAGGGTAGAATACAAATTTTTTTATACATTAAGCACAGGAAGTAGATTAAAATGTTTTTTAATTACGTGGATCTTCCTGTAGTTACATAGAAATGTAGTAGTGATATGTAGTAATAATAAAAGTACATGAATAAATAATATGACTTACGAGGCTGAGGATATTCATTTTGTTAATAGTTTCTTAAACTCACCTGAAACAAAAAGAAAAATACTAATTAGATATATTTTGAAATGTAAGTAATAATAAAGTAAAGGTCTTTCAAATTTTTACGTCACTTATTGCAATACTATCATTCACAGAGTTTGAATACTGACTGTATCGAACGATACATTTTGATGAAACAATTATTTATCGAATCACGATAAAGACAGTAAAATCAATATTTAATAAAGCTAAAATTTTATCACCTATAAAAAAAGTACACCACATAGAAAAATTCCTATCCTAAACGTTCCCTTACACAAACTCTCGCAAGCTTACGTCTTATTCTACATTCTCCGTCCCCTATAGTAGGCTAGAAACCATCTACGAAGGTCACACAGGGGAACGTATTCAATGCGTATATAAACGATGTATACAACACCTGCTAGCCTTTATAGCTCCTCAATATGCACGAGGCTCGTCAAAAGCACAACGCGTTTAAAAGCTCGCTCGCCACGAGGCCGCGTATTTCGAAACTCACCCGAATTACTAATAAACATCGGGTAGTAGCGGAAGGAAAGACAAAGGGCAAGCTAGATGGTTTTTCGGAAACGTATTTAAGTTCTGCGTGTGTTTCTTTTAAAAAGCTTTCGGTTAGCCTGCCCAACGATCATTTTCGTTTACGCCCCATCGTAAACAGGAAATAGAACCGAATTAGGCCGTGAGTAGTTCGAACTTCTTGAGAGAGTTTTAGGTTCAACATGGTGTAGGGAGGTAATAGTTATACTTATGTTTTAAAGAGCGTATTAAGATAAATGATACATAGAACGATGTAGTGTATAAGCAGTTGGGAAATTATTTATTGTAAAGTGAATTACGAAACATGGTTTGCTGTTAAATTTTTTTTTTCAATTATCAGATAATAACAAGAATTTAAAACCTTTCATTTTAAAAATAAATTTTAACAAATTTTCTACAATTTTTTCTTCTCTTTATTATTGATTCATTGACATATACTCTGAACTACGCAGTAGACCTTTTCTCAAATTGCATAAAATGATGCAGTAAATTATTATTTAATAAAATTTTATAAACTTTAAGTAATATTTATAACGAATATACTCTAACTATGTAACAAAGCACATTAATTGTTTTTTAATTTAGCGCTATAATTTTAGCATTATAATTTTCGTCATTAAAACATCGTCACCTCAATTTCTACCACTCTTCCAAGCAAATTCGGAAATATAACCACGCCGACAATATCTTCAATTAATGTCTAAGCGAAAAAAATAGAGCATCAAGCTCGCATCATTCCTTACGCTCGGGGCCGTCCCTCGCAATTAACGCGTCAGAAATATATAGGCTCGCAGGTGACACTCGTGCCATGCGCACCCTCGCACGTGTACATGCGTCACTGTCCACGCGGAAAATTAGGCTTCGAGCCGAGCGCGCGAGGCCGCGCGAAAAGAACGATCCATCACGGCTCTCAGAAAAGAAGAAGGGAAGCCTCAGAGCGCGAAAAATTCGGTTATCACGGCGACGATATCTCGACTTTTAATTTTCGCCCGAGGCTAAAGGTCTGCTGTATACCTATGTAGCGCATCCTTCATCTATGCGAGAATCGAGCTTCTCTCTCTCGCGCTCGCGCTGGCTCTCGTTATCCTTTTTATCTCGAGGAGATCCCAAGAGAGTCTCATGATTGCACACCGCGCCAGAGCGAGCGTGAAAAATGAAAGGAGGTGCGGCCTTTGCCGTTAGCTCGGCTTCCTTTTTTTTCAATTTTTTTACACTTTCGACTCGCTCGTTTTTCGAGCGTTTAACGCTTCGAGCGGAGGGTGGGAGGCGGACGGGGAGAGGAGAAAGCGTCGTTTAATTAAAAAAAAGCAAGAGAAGCTCGCTCGCTGGGAGAGTAAACGTGGAGAGGGAGCGCGGGTATAAGCTGGGAAAATATAATGAAAATTGGTGTATCGTGCGAGTGGAAAGCGCACCGCGGCGGTGGCGCAAGTTTGTGTATTTCGAGAAACTTGTTGCTGCGAGCGCGTTTATGTAAGTTTGAGAGGGCCCGGGGAGCGAGAGGCCGAGAGAAAATTAATTAAATATCCATCAAGATGAATTTCCGCGGGCTAGTAACTTTTAGAAGATAAGAATGTTTCGCGGTAATTAATGCGAAGTATCTCTAAGGCCTCGCTTTCTCGAACTTGCTTCTTTTTTTTGTAATCCATCCGAAGAGCGAGAGCATAAAATGTAATTAAAACGAAGTGTTTTCTTTCTTTTGCTCTGCTCAAGCGCGGCAATAAATTTCAAAAACGCCAGTAGAAGTAAAGCGAGCGCGATCGTCAGTCATTAAAACCAGGCGTCTCGCACTTTTACCAACAACAAAAAAAAAAGAACAACCAAATAATCCAGTATTTACATCACGCGAATTCATTTTTGACACTCGAGCTCGCCTTCTCTCATCGGCTCCGCAAATAATTCATACTTTTTTCCCCATTACGGCGCAGCGCGCGCGCATCTCGAATTTCGTTTATTCCGCTCGGCGGGTAAACATTTTTCGCCCGGCCGGGAAATCGAGTTCGTGCAATTTCAGCCGAGCCGCACAGCGCTCGAAATCCGCGCGGCCGGCCCTTAAATTAGTTAAAAGCCGAAATCCGTCATTTATTTAAAGAGCGGCCCCGGCCGCGGAGCCAGCGGGGGGTGTGGTATTCGTTCGATCGCGCCCAATTGTCATTGGGCGAATCGCGCGATATTACAGAGAGAGAGAGAGCGGCGCTGCCGAGTATTTGGATTTCCATCGACGGGCAGCGGACGATTAACGAAGTGCGCGCGGTCGTGGGGGAGGAGAAATCGAACCAATCGCCGGGCTCGTCCCCTGTCAGCTGTGAAATTTACCAAGCGTCCCGCGGGAGCTGGCCAACTGCGCTATGCTTTCGAAAAGCGCGCTCGTGTACGAGTGTGTCTACAGCGCGGATTAAACGACGCGCAAGCTCTGGATTTCTCCTATAATTCGGCCTGCAAGCTCGGCCGGATGTGTATCTGTCCCTGTCGGGCCCCGAGCTTTTTCCATGAGCTGTCTCTCTGGCTGGACGTTGATTTCGACGATGCGAAATGTTGGCGCAGGCGCGCTATGGATATTAGGTTTAGGAGCGGTAATAATGGTAATTACGGCGGCCCTTCGCCTGGCTCGTTGAGGCTTATTACAACGGATTTAAACGCGAGTTAGATGGGAGAACGATTTGAATTACGTTTCGCTGCGTTTGATAAAATATTTAATAGACGTAACGCTGTAATAATGTATATGGTGCAATATTAATTCCGTATTGGTACATTTAGATTAAATTTAATACCAATGAAGTAGTTAATTCCTAAATCAATATGCTGAGAAAATCCGGCGATTAATAATATAATTATGATTTTGAAATAAAATATCACTAAAAAATTAAATAACGAAGAAAGCCCCTTCTACATTTGCAATTCAAAAAAAATCTCGCCTAGCTGTCCATTTTCCTAAATAACAGAGCGCCACGAATCCCCATCTCCGTACCAGCTCGCAGAGATATCCTCTAACGATCTCGAAGCGAGAATCTTACCTTTGAAAGCGCTCGCACGACAAACGCAAGTTCCGATGGCTATATACATATATACACACGTACATGAAATGATAAAAGCTTCTTCGCAAAATGAGAGAGACGAGGGGGGAGGGGATAGGAACGCGCCTGGCGTATATCAAACCGATAGCTCTAAAAGCAGGCGCGCTCCCCGGCAGCAGGAAATTCACGGAGAGCGAGCTTTGAAAGCTTCCGTGTGCTTTACCTTACTTGCGCTCTCTCGCCTTCCAACGCTTTTTTTTGCGCCTTTCCCCCCGCGCCGGGAGTACGTATATCCTAGGCAGAGCGACTTCCGCGAATTATCAAGCGCAGTTTCTTTAATGTAGGGAGCGCGAGTCTGCGAGCCAGGCGCTTGCCGATGCGCGACGCCGGAGTTTTCATGAAAAAAAGGGCTTGAGCGATTGCTGGATGCTGGTACGTCGGGAGATGAGATTTTAATCGATGATGGCTGCATTGTCGAGTGTGGGAAGTCTTTTTTTTTAAGGAAATGGGATTGAGTTTGAAATAGTGTTGGCTTACCAAACTTGGGGGTTTCTACTTAAATTATCATCGAGAAATTTTTATTTTGATTTTTTTTTTAATCTTTTTATTGATTCAGTTCAGTATCATTTTTTTACGTTTTTAATAAGCTATTAATAAAATAAAAGCTACGTGCTTTTTTATTTTAATAAATATTTACATGATGAGCAACATCGTACTATCAAAAATTAAAACGAACATATCCGTCACTGCCGACGTGCCAATGAAAGTTTTTCTGCGTCCCTTTCAAAAACTTCCCCTTCCAAGTCTGAGTTTCGAGTACTATTCGTCGAAAAACGGATACTGTCACACGCACGCACACACACACACCCACTCCCAGCCGTATTCATACAAGTTAACCGACGAATCTCCCAAATACGGATCATCATAGCGAAACGAGGTCAAACTTCCGATCGAAGCGCTTTAGTCTCTCGCGCCTATATCTCGCGTCCCTCATCTCTTCGCCGCGAGCGGCAATCTCCGAAAATCGAGACACTATACACACACACACATACACACACTCAAACACACAGGCACACATACACACTCGTGCTACCATCGAAAACTCTCCCCGTGTACACGAACAGATAGAGCAGCGCGCGAGCGAGCGCGCATATACCCAAAGTGCGAAACGCGCTCCGCTAATAATGGAAGGTCGCGCGTCGGAGCGAGCTCGGGGACGGGCGGCCAGAGGAGAGGGGAGAGGCAAACAACTACTCGGGGCATTATGCTGCCACGCGCGGCCCCTGCGGGCCATAAATTATGCAAAGTGGTCGCAAGCGCGAGCGCATGTATGTAGGCGCGAGAGCGCCAGTGTTTAATTCGAGCTGTAGCTCGCAGCCTCCTCCTTATACGGCGCCTCTTCTGCGCTCCGCTGCCGCTGCTGCTTCTTCTTCTTCGCCGAGCGAGCGAGCTGGAGACTTTCTCCTTGCTCGTCCCTCCTTGCCTCTCTCTCTATCTAGCAGGGCAAACTTTACCAGTTAATAGTTACCAATAATCGTCCTCTCTCGGCGGCTTTAGTTCGCCGCGCTCTCTCGGAATTATGGGCAAAGTTTGGCGCGCGCGCGCGCAGCGCCGGCGGAGGCAAAATCAGCCTGATCGCCCGCGCCGCCGGCCGGAGGGGCTCCTCGAGTACGTGCCGCATATACGGCTCTGTTATATATGCGCCGAGCGAGTCCGTGTATAGGGAGGCGCTGTTGCGCACGTAAGACCGTTATATACTTCGATGGAGCTGCACGGCGGCCTCTCTGACTTATGGCTGGCTCGTCTCATTTTAATAATTAAACTCTTCTGTGCGTCAATTTCATGTGAGGAGAGGTATAGTGGTAAGATGACGAGCTTTTCGACAGTACGATTGGATCGTGGTTTTTTTGTTTATTTCAGGGTGATGAGACAATGCGTGCAATATAAATGTGCTGTCGCCGGGGGCGGGGGAAATTTTTGCGAGAAAAATCAGACAAAGGTGCGCGAATTTCGGCGCTCGCACGCTCGAAGATAAACTTGAGACTCGTAAATGCGGAACGTGGATGGAATTCATCTCTCGGGCACTTATATATACCAGTGTAGGTAGATCCTTCGTCATGCAAGCCTCGCGCTCGGAGTTAAAAGTGTATACACACGCTTTTGTTCGTCATTCTGACTTTTTTTGCCTCGTGAATTTCGGTATGGAAGGTGTTAAGACTGCCACTCGCGGTTTTACGTTTTAAGTTATTTCTCAGCTTTGAAATCGTCGATGCCGCGAGTTTTTTTGAGAGCGAGACTAAGGACGATTGGATGCGAATATAAAATTAAAGTTTTCGAGGTTTATCGACATGGGACGCGGATGAAATTTACGCGTTGGGGGTGGGGGTGGGGGAGCTGATTGAATTTCGTTCGTTAACAAACGGATGAGCAGTGAAATATGAAATTCCGTTAAATTGGTCAAAGGCTAGGACGAACAAATTTAATATAGCTTAAACCGAACAAATGATTTGTAAGTAATTAGGGAGGATATTAGTGCATAATTGATGGAATGTTGAGAATAAAATTAAAGTTTAATTAAAGCGCGATTTAAACTTTTTGCGAGCATTTTTCGCTTGTATAGAGGCAGAGTATAAGCAAAAATACGCTGTAAATTGAGCGCAATAAATTACGTTTCACAAATTTCCGGTAATTTGTAAATAGTAATTGAGCAACTATGCAAAAAAAATCAAAAGCCTTATACTATTAAAACTGATTGCTTTAAAATGAGAATTGCAAAACTGCGCGCCACGCGTGCATAGCAGACTGTTCTGTGAAATATAATTTTTCGTATTAAAAAGCTGTAATCAAACCTTTGTACAATCAAAATGAAAACAGAAAACACATAACCGAGTCACATACGCGTGTAACATGTTTCGAATGTTTTTGAGAGGTGGACGAAGGGAGAATCCGCATGTAAATATTACTTCCTTGATTATAAGCATCGGAAAGTTTTTTTTTCTCGAAAATTTAATTAAACTCCGCAGCTGTATGTTTACTTTGACGTCATATATCCGCATATGACGCATGGCGCAAATGCACGCGTGCGGCCTTCGCTTCTAGCGATCCTTTACATTTCCAGAAATAAACGCGCTCGCGGAAAAAATGTCAAGTGTACACTCGTAAACGTCGAGCTACAAAAATCAGCGATGCGAAGACGCTCGAGATTAAAACCTCAAAGTGGCCGAGTTCCCTGCATTCCTCGCATTCTCTTTGACCGAAACAGGAAAATAGGAACATAAAATTCAAAGAACCGTATAAATCCGACCATTACCGCTGCGCAAATCAAATGATGAATGTCTGATTTCACGTTCTAGTAAACGTTAAAGAAATAAAGATTTTTGCAAGCGCTATTAATTACTCAAACAATTGAAAAAATTATAACAATTATAATAAACTTGAATATCACAAGTACAAAACAGCAAGTATCGGCAAAAACTTTTTCACGCGCCAGATGTAAGTTTTCCCTCGGGTCGACGAACCTGCAAATGGATGAATAAGCAAAAACGCAGAGAACGAGAGGAAGAGAGAGATGCGGGCATCCAAAGCGTGCCAGAAAACGAGGGAGTGCGTAAGCTCAGGGAGAAGCTGCTAGTACGAAGGGAGAAGCCCATCTATGTGTAGGGCCAAAGAGAGATAGACTGAAAAGCGTCCCTGCGTATATTCTAGCGGAGAAGGAGCTACGAAGAGCGGCAGAGAGAAAGAAAGAGATGGAGAGAGAGAGCGGGTCAAATGGCAAATATTAGTAGGAAAATCGGCGCGGAGCTTGCGAGCGACGAAAGCTGCTTAAGTACTCCGCGCAGCTCGAAAGCTTGCCCAATTCTAGAGCCCGCGGAAACGAGCGCACGACGAGAGCGCACACAGCACAATTTCACCCCCTCGCAACTTGCTTCTCTCTCTTTTGCCGAGTCTCAGGGTTGGTAAAGCTGGATGGATACCCACTTGGTGGTTGAAGTCTCGACCTCTCGCTCTCTCCATGTGATGCGCCTTCGAACCGCACGCTGTTGCCGCGGTATACGCAGCGCTGAAATCGGACTGGCCGAAATGGACGGGCACGATTATCGTGGGCTGTGGTTGGGAGTATGAAAATTCGTTTGTAAACAATTGCCTGTAAGTGGGATGTATAAAATTTTGAAGAATTCGATTTTCAACTTTAGGTATAACTACATGCTTTATTTCAGTTCTTAAACAAATAAATTACGAAATTGAAATCAGCGCTTTAAAAAGAGATCCTCAGGCACTATTCTCCAAAATTTCGCACAAAGACTACTTTTCTTCCAAATTTAAGTCGCCCAAACTCGCACAAGAGCCAGCACCCCATCTCAAAATAAATTTCCACTGCCGCGCACCATCACACCTACACACTCGACCACCCAGACCTCCAGTGCAGTCGCAGCGTATAAATTGAAGCTCGCGAATTTTTGGCCTCCCTGCGCGCCTTTGTCGCACGCTCATGCGTGACTCCCCCGCACCGCATTCGAATTCTCGCGCCCCCTCAGTATAGCCGCGAGTATCAATGTGCGCGTGTGTTCGCGCTGGAGATTTCGCGCCGGGACGCATAAACGAGCGCGCGCGGGCTTTCGCGATGCGGTGGACGCGCGCGGCGCTAATGCGAACTAATTACCGACCGACCGGAAGTTAAAAGTGCGGACAAGCCGCGGCGAGGTTCTCCGCAGAGAGGACGGACGCTCGGAGAGGGAGCGGAGCGCGCGGTCTGCTACGCCCGAATAATTCCCACGGAATTAAAGTTCGCCCGCTCGGCTTGACCACGATCGGCGCTTCTACCCCTACAGTCGCTTTCATTTTCGAGAGGGATGCTTTGCGGGCGCAGAGGGAGAGAGAAAAAGGGAAGAGAGGATGGCGAGCGAGAGCCGCCATTCGCTTTTTGATGTTTCTGCGTGAGAAGCTGCATTGGGGAATTATCGTGCGCTCGATGGGGGGGGGATCAATAAAGTGAAGGGTGCAAATGAGGTAGCTTGGTAAATGTCTGGTAATGCTTTTGTTGTGCTGGATTTTAATGTGGTATTAGTCGCGTGGAATGTGTTGTTAGAGTTTGCTTTTGTCATTTTTAATAATATATAATATGCTGTGTAGTAAATAATATTTTAAAAACGAGTAATGGCTCGTGTAAAAATATTTGTCGGGACAAAGTCTGCCCGATGTCTGGTATTAGTTTCGCGATTAGTCTGTGCGTTGTCTGGTATCGATCACTATGCCAGACTAAATCCCAGACTTCCGTAATTACTTCAAAAATTTTACTTTGATGAAACTCTAGACATGTAACCTGAAAAAAATATTACCCTGTCAGTTAACAAGTAATTACGGAAGTCTGGGGTTAGTCTGACATAGTGGCGAATGCCAGACAACGTCCAGACTAATCGCGAAACTAACGCGTCATCGGCCAGACTATACCCAGACAAATATTTTTACAAAAGGGGAGGGGGTTATTAAAATAACGATAATTATAAAATCCTAAATTAAATGACTACTGGTGGATTCTCATACAAGAAACCCTATTCTAAGCGATAACAATTCTAATATTTACAAGCATACTATTACGCTAGAAACTAGTAAATAATCCCGCCACCCCAAAACGACAAAGAAAACTTAAGTTCTCGTCTGACATCCAGCATCCCTCACCCAACTTACAAATCCTAGCACAATGCTCAGCCGCAAGAAAGCGCCGCGTTTTTTTCCACTCCACGGATTGCTACGCTCAGCCAGCTCCATCCCTAGCAGCACGCACGAGCCCTCGCGTGTATAGTCACACTTTTCTCGCGGTCCTCTCTCTCTCTCTTACTCTCGCTTTGCCATCGTCGCAGTAGTCGTCGTCACGCCTCTACGCGCGAGCGGAATACATCCAGGCGCGTAGGAGGCTGCTCTTGAATAAACATGCGCTCTCGGGGGGCATAAAACAGAACTAAGTAGGGAGAGGCGCAAGAAAAGCGCGTCGCGAGCGCGGCAGTTACGGGCAAACGATGAAAAATGCATCTGCGAGAGTCTGGCCCGCCACCGCCGCCGCCGGGCAAACAAAGGGCGCGAGCCCGGCAGCGCGAAATTCTTTCTAACTTAATTACTCTCGAGCGCAAACGCGATTTTTGTGCTTTCTCTGCGGCCTCGAGTGG
>JAPYZA010005109.1:0-12592 GCA_030522685.1 Eupelmus azureus
ATAAAAAAGCCAAAATTCAAGATTTCGAACAGTGAGAAGTATCGGAGACTTG
Source organism: Eupelmus azureus (assembly GCA_030522685.1). Lineage (NCBI taxonomy): Eukaryota > Metazoa > Arthropoda > Insecta > Hymenoptera > Eupelmidae > Eupelmus > Eupelmus azureus. Next base: position 53 of record JAPYZA010005109.1, read on the forward strand.
GGGGACAATATAGGTCACTTAAATATGCTTAAATGTTCTGTAATATGAATATTGTAAGTAAAAAAAATTTATATTATCAAAAACTATGATGTACTATTTAAAATAATAATATATATTTTATTCATTTTCAGTGATTTTAACTCAGGCTGGCCCCCTTAAATTATATGCTGCGAATGACTCGACCATTAATACTTATGGTTTAGTAATTAAAATACTTAATTTTCGGTTCGCGCAGGAATTGTGGTGGTCGTTTGTTATTGCTGATATTCCTTATCCTATCTTGGGAAGGGATGCTGCAAAGGAAATTATTAATCAACGCGAACACTAATGAAACTGTTGTAGGTACAAATCGCGAAATAGTCGATTTGAAAATTTTCCTCGTGAATCCGGGTTGCAAATACGTGCATTTATTAAACAAATTTCCAACGGTGATAGGCGTTGACAAACCCACCACAATGAACAAGCACAGGATTTATCACTATATTAAAACAATCGGTCCTCCTCGCGCACAAAGACAGCGACGCTTGCCACCGGAAAAACTCAAATATGCGAAAAAAGTGTTTGAGAGATGGTGCAAGCGGGGTATTTGCAGACCCTCCTGTAGTCCATGGGCTACGTCCATTCATATTGTACTTAAAAAAGACGGAAAATGGAGAATATGTCGTGACTACAGGAAACTCAATGAGATGACGGTACCGGATACGTATCCTATTCCTAATTTGCATGATTTTTCCAATAGACTCTATGGCAAAACAACATTCTCGGCACTTGACTTAGAGAGTGCATTTCTGAAAATCCCTATATTCCCAAAGGACGTTCCGAAAACCTCGGTAATCACGCCATTCGGTCTGTACGAATTTCTGGTCATGACCTTTAGCTTCAGAAATGCGTCTCAGACTTTTCAAAAATATGTCAATATGGCGCTCGGGGACTTAGATTTTGTATTTGCATATATCGATGATATTCTCGTTGCGTCCGCCTCACCCAAGGAACCTGAAAAGCACCTTAACATCGTGCTAGAAAGACTGCAGAATTTCCATTTGCAACTTACTTAAAAAAAATTCATTTTCGGAGTGCAAGAGTTAATATTTCTCGGGCACACTATAAATAAAGATGGCCTTAAGCCAGACCCGAAATTAGTCGAAACTATCAAAAATTTTCCCAAACCACGTACTGTAGATGATCTGCGTAGATTCCTAGGCCTGGTTAATTTTTACAGAAAATCAATTCCGCGAGCAGCTGACACTCAGCGACACTTACACTCACTCATAAAAGGTAGTAAAAAGAAAGACAAAACTGTAATCATATGGAATGAGAACGCAGATAGAGCTTTCGAAAAAACAATAGATGACGTCATTAACATTACACATCTCGCGTATCCGCGTCCTGATGCATTAATTCGCGTGACCACAGATGCATTTGACTTCGCGATTGGGGCATCGTTGGATCAATTCGTCGACGGCGCGTGGCGACCGCTGGCGTTCTTTTCCAAAAAGTTTACTCCCCCACAATCGCGTTATAGTACATATGATCGCAAACTCACTGCTATCTGTGAGACTCTTAAGCACTGTAATTACTTTCTGGATGGGTACTCGTTTAACATTTTTACTGATTATGAACCACTCGTTTATGCACTTGCGCAGAACCCTAATAACTGTCCGGTGATTCGCGCGCGCAAATTATCATACATCTCGCAATTTAATAAGGAGATTTACTATTAAAGGGGCGATGATAACGTCGTAGCTGATTCACTCACACGTATTGATCTTTCCATCTCCCCAAATATTTTTAATTGGCGAGATGAGGCGACAGTTGGAGAATCGTTCGTCAAAAAAAAAGAGTTCTTTTATAGCCAGTATAGCTACGTTTAACTTACCCACCTTTTTTACGCTGGAGGAAATCTCACACGAGCAGATGCGCGATAACGAGCTTAAAGAAATTATCGCGGACACTAAACATCCTCTCAGGCTATCAAAACTTAGATGGGACCCTAAGCGCGTAGAAATCCATTGTAATTTTTTCGCGCAAACTTTTAGGCCGTTCCTGCCAAATAACTTAAGACGCGTTGCATTTAAGATCTTCCATATTAATGAGGCGCATCCCTCCGGGCGCGTTACTGACAGAATTATCAGACAACATTACATGTGGCCTAATATGGCCAAACAGATTAGAGAATTGTGTAAAAACTGTATCGACTGTCAGCGCGCGAAAGTATCACGCGAGAATAAATTGCTACCATTGCATTTCATAGAACCGGACGAGAGATTTGCTCACATTCACATACATATTGTAGGTCCATTACCGCTAAGCGAAGGCTAACGTTATTTGTTAACTATGATAGATCGATTTTCACGCTGGCCGGAGGCAGTGCCTCTCGTTGACATATCGGCGCCATCTGTGGCGCGCGCGTTTTTTGACACCTGGGTGGCGCGTTTCGGAGCACCAGTCACAATCACTACCGATCTAGCACGCCAATTCGAGGCGCAGTTTTTTAATGATTTATTATAATTTATCGGTACTAATCGAACGTAGACGACGGCTTACCACCCTCAAGCCAACGGTATGGTGGAGAGATGGCACAGACAACTGAAAGCTTCCATTATGTGTTTCGTTCGGGATTCTGACTGGACGAAAATTTTATCGACCGTTTTACTCGCGATACGTGCAACATTACCGCTAGATACCGATGCGAATCCTGCGGAATTTCTTTATGGAACAAAGTTATCGCTACCGGATGATCTCTTTGAATTCCGCGATTCATCCACCGATAATAGCGAGATCTTTCTAACGGATATTGCACGCATTAGACTGGCTCCTGTAACACACAGACACACAATGAAAGCGTTCCTATTTAAAGATCTAGCGTCCTTTTTTGAAAGGGTCAGGGCAGTTAAACCACCACTTACACCACCATACACAGATCCGTACAAGGTTGTGTCACAACATCCAGACGGACATACATTTACTATAGAAAAAACGGAAAACACACTACGGTGAATGTAGAACGCCTCAAACCAGCCTACTATCTCGCAGACGAATGCAATAACCTACACCCAGATGCACCTACCCATAATCCAACTACTAACACTGATGCATCTGGAACTCCTCTGCAGCGCTTTCTTTCCCCAAATATCAATTTACCTTGAAACACTGTAGCCCGCGAGCTCACTCAGGTGGCGGAACGTGAAACTTCGCAAAATGCGTTAACTAACACAAACTTGCATACCACCAGTAACTCAGACTTCATCGCGGAACCTTTATTTTTGGCCGTCCGCGCGGAAATAAATTCAAGTGTTGGATCGAGGGAATCTTTGTCGGGGGGGGGGGGAGGGGGGGAAGAGAGCATTGGCGAAACGCATTTCGCACAAAATGTGACGCGAGACAGTGCATCGGTAGCAACCAACGAATTACTGAATGCAGCCAACAATGACGAGCCGGTATCTCTGTACACGGCAATCGAAACCGAAGACGCGATGGTTCATAATGAGATGACCCCGCCGAGTATTGCAACAGATAGCGAAAATGCAGCAGAACTGCTAACGCGTGTGGAACCCCCGATCACGCGGATAGTTAACTTAGAAGTATCCGAAAAAACTGATGTAACGATCACGCAGGCAAAGCCAAAAAAAAGAGATTTATATGTAACACACTAAAAAAAAAGGCTTGATCTGTTAGAATCGCGTAATCGAAAATCTAAAAAAGTAATTTTTAATGACGACGTCAATGCTCAGTATGTTTAATCCCTCGCATTCATTAGCCTAAAGTAATTGTAGCACTAAGCGTAACACAAAAAAGCCAGCCGTAAGAGATAAGTCAAAAAGTTTTTTTTCTCAAAGAAAAACACATACTAATCTCGAACATATCTCCACCCTTTTTGCTCTAGAAAATCTCCGCACCTGTTGGCTTGAGGTCATGGCCTCCTTTCATAGTGATGGCAGGTAGGTGAGAGTGCAGGAGATTCCGGCTGCTCTGGACGAGCTTTACGAGGCGCGCCTGCATGCTATTATGAACGTGCCGGGGGAGTCGCAGCAGAGACACCAGCTGCGCAGGGCGGAGAACATCTTTTTAGATTTTAAGCGCGAATATTTAAACACTCTTACCGAGCGTATGAACGCCGCAAGTCGTCCTGCACAGAGGACGGCGTTGCAGGTACAAGCGCAATACCGTCCTCCTCCAGCCCACTTTAGGGGCGGCCCGCGCATAAGCACAGCGATGTGCGTGCGGCCGCAGTACGATTACCGCATTCCGGTACTGTTTGAGCGCGGCCAGTAGGTTCTTTTCCTTCTTATATATAATCTTCATAAAGTCTCCAAGAGAGGCCTGAAGGACGTGCTGGTCGACCAAGGACAGTCGGACTTTACCATCAACGCGATATCCTGGAGCAACCGTAGGTGCAGCGCGCGCGTGACTTGCGACACCCTTGCATCCTCCCTTAAAATGCAGTGCGACGCCATTCGAGGTAAATTATTTTTTGGAAACAAGAGGGGGGGCGAAGAGGGCAGAAGGTATGTCAAAATTTCTTCATTTAAGGAGAGATCCAAAGCGGCCAGCTCACCACTGGTGGCTAATTCCCATGTAGGGGCGACTTCTGCTTGCCTCGAAGCCCTTCGACTTGAGCCGGTAATTACCGGCATAGTAAAATTTTTAGAAACAAATGATGCACTGGCACTAATCACTGCATTGGAGGGGTGGCGCACGGGTTTCGGTAAAATAGGTCACATCCATTTTGATTCGGGAAACTCGCGTTATCAGTTGGTGAATGGACTGCGTAGGATGCTGGAGGACGCCCGCCATTTTTTCTTTAAGAGATCACCGCACGTGAGTGGTGGCCCACGGTAACAGCCAATGACAGCCAGGAAACTTTCGGTGGCAAGGGGTCGGCTGCCGCTTCTGGGCAATGATTTATGAGGCGTCATCGTAACCCCCACTGCCCTTGAAAGGGTGACACAGATTTACAAGATTGAAAACTTTATATTAGTCAAAACCACGGGGTTTTTTGAACGTGGAGTCATCCTCGACGGGATCGAGCACCTCGCGGTCCACGACAATCCGACGATGCGCCTGTGGTGGGTTAAGGACTGGACAATTACAGGGATTCCGAACAGCTTGCAGCCACCGCCGATCCTTGTCTCCTGGTTGGAGGGCGAAGCTGAGACACGTAAATCTATTAAACTTTTTAGTGAACCCTGGCTAACAACTGATATAAATTCCTTGTTCCTGTAATGAAACTGCTTCATATACTATAAAGTCTTGTCTGTCTTAATATATTGACCTGAAAAGGTTTTATTGTCTCGTTACTGCTACAGAAGGCAATTTAAAAAAAACGTAGATAATAAATTAATACACTAGTAACAACTTGGTTCGTTGATGATCAAATTTTAGCACCAATTTTCTAAATAAACCATATTACGAACGATTCCACCCAACTCTAAAAATTTAAAAAAAAATTCAAAATTATTATTTTTGCTACTTATTTTTCTTACTTTTTGTTCAGAAAATGTAACAATCTACATAAACAAAATTAAACAATGATCAACTCTTTAAATTATAATTTACGACTGAATCTTGCCCCATTTAGATTTTGTTCCACACTTGGGTATTTTACCTTACGAGCAGATGCTTTTATATCCGGGTCACAGATCTGAACGTAACTTTGCGATATGTTTTTAGGTACCGAAATGTAAACAAAGCCGCAGTTGTACGGTCTAACTATTAGGAATACTAGAGTTCTTAGTATTTGTAGTCTTAAGTTATGCTTAAGTCTATTAACCAAAGTTATGCTTCTTTAAATTTAAGCAGCTAAAATGCACTGAATAATTATAAAATTTCATTTATCGCAATTTAGTTAGCTCGTGGTGCACTTTTGTTGCTTAACTTTAAATAACCATAACTTTGTCCCTAATTATTATTATTTCCTTATCCTGAAAATGGAAAATTGGAGCTTAGTTCCTCTAATTTCATGTTATATTCTGAACGTTTATGAAGCTTTTGCTCAGACTAAATAATTCATGTATTAATTAGAAGTTTACTCTCTACATTTTCTTTAAAATAAGTCTACAAGTACAAATAACTCGAATATTCCAAAACATTAAAGTTCGTAAAACTGCTGCTTTATTCATATTTTGGTACTCAAAAACATCGCAAAGTTTCATTAAAATCTGTGACACAGATCTGAAAACCATTCCTGGTTAGTCTCAAATTCAAAGGTTTATCTGTAATAATTTTTAATTAGTAAATTCTGTATAAATTAGAATATTCTCATTTTAAGAAAGAAGGAATATTAAAATACTAATAAATGTTATATATTATGATTTATCTAGCTGAATACTGTGAGACTGCGATTTACTTCTTTACAAAAAAATTTTATAAAAGATCCGTTCGTGCATCGCCGGGCTGCTTCACACTTGAAAATCCGGTGCCGTTTTTAACACCCAGCTACACATTTTTTTGTGTAATATGAATTATTAACTAAAAATACACAGATAATGTGTAGCTTTTCGATACAACACATTTGTATTAAGTTTTGATCACTGTACGACACAAAGCATACACATATACTGCTATACATATATACATGTGTATAGCAATATTTTATATATACACATAAATAATACAAAAAATCTGTAGATACACAGAAATGACACAAAAAATGTGTAGAGAAATACACATATTTCATTTTCAATATAAACAGTATATGTGTTGCATTTTGTAAACATTATTTGTGTAGTTCTTGATCTTACTACACAAAACACAAAATTTTTTATAGTATAGCTGTCTCCGAGCCGCGGAGAGTATTGTGAGTGTCTCCTAGATTTTCTTTGCTGATAAATTAGCGTTAAAATTTCGAGAAATAGTATGACGAGGCGTTTCTAATTATTTTTGCATATAAATACTACAAATAAAAAAAATAAATTTTGTTCCTATTTATTCAAAATTATGTTCATTTTCTCTACTAATAGAAACATTTTTGACGTTTGCTTATATGCTTATTCTATGAGAAAATTTTACGTTACTACCTTTATTCTTTACGAAGCGTCTTTATTTTCCACGGCGCGAGAGAAAATTGGGCCAGAACAGCTAGCCGTCGTATTGAAAAGCACCTCTTTCACATAGATGACCCCTGCTCTTCTCCTCATCTATCAGGCGTCGGCGGTCTTGATCCTGGATGGCCATCGTCTGGGTGTTTTCTGGACAGTCACCTGATGTCTCTCGTAGTGCAACTAGCTGGTGAGCTGCTTTACTGTTTTCTCGGCTTTGTGTCCCCGTGAATGGTCGCGGATGGGCCTCTGCATCTTCCCCTTCGAGTCTGGATGCTGGAGCTGAATTTCGTCATCACGGAGTCGGTTCGCGTGCCGATCAGAGTCACTGTGCTCCAAATCACTTTTCCCCTCCTTTCGAGCGCGCTTTTTGCAGGACCAGGCGAGAGTGCCCACGTCACCTCGATCCTCGGCTCTCCTCCCTCACGCAAACACTCTGCTCGCACCTCTCGTCTGAATATTTTTATAATCTTTTCAGCCCACTTCTGATTGCGGCGTAAAGAAAGTTCTTGTGCATGACTAATTTTCTATATCAGAATACTAGAGATTATAAAAAATCGTATGAACTCTAGCAAGGTCGGTAGTAATCAGCCAACTTTTGCTCGTAAGCAAATTTTAATGTAAGTCGTTAATTGTTACGTCAGATCTCGCATTATATCCAGCCAATTTTGAGTTTGGTCAGATGTTAAGTATTCATGAAATTTTAGGATATATGATGAATACGTTCTAGTGATATGTCGAAAACTAAATTTTATTGCATACATACACAAACACACATGCATACATATGTACGCACGAACGTACATCGCAAAAAACTATATTTTCTGAATTAGGACGATCAGAATAAATTAACTCGAACGCCAAATATGTAGCTATCACAAAGTTTTCTCTGAAATTGAATTCGAATTCACCTGGTCAAAATATTAAATGCGTAGGTCTAGTCTTTGGTACAAGCCATTTTTTGTGAACATGCGATATTAATGAAAAGTTGAATTATTTTAGTTTAATAAAAATTTTACAAAAAAGCATATTTTATGAATAATTAAAAATCACTGTTTTATTTTACTGTCTACTATATAAAAAATTATATGAAAGTTTTACTTTACTCTATCAAAAAAAGGAAATAAGTTATTGATAAAGTGTTACAGACTTAAAATTAATTTAATTTTTATAAAATTAAGAATTTTTTGTGAAAAACGCATTTTTCATTCCCTATAAAAAGTGCAGTTTCATCATGATTTATTGTTGAAAAAAATCGCGTAGAATTGAAAGATCAGTATCTGCTTTATCAAATGCATAGACAATTATGAAATATCAATAAAGCAGTAAGATAGAATATTATAGTTTTCAAAGCCTTTCTTGTCTTGTGTGATGGCAAATCCTAATATACCAGTAGCTCGATTAGTAGAGTATCTGTTCGACATGCAAAAGGTTGTTGATTGAAATCCCACCCATGGCATTGAATTAATTGTAATTTTGGCTTCTCAAAAACATCCTGTTCGCTTTAATCTGAGCAAAAGTAGCTATATATCTACCGTTTTTGAAAGACTGCGCTATAAAAAGTTTTACTTTCTACAAAATTCAAATTCTTAAAAAATTCAATTGCAATTGCATCAAAATATTATCATGCGAAAAACTAAAGATATGAAATAGAGTGGTTACAAAAGAAAAAGTTTTTTATCGAATTTGATGGGTTACTATTTAAAACTGCTAAATAATATTAAATTCAAAATTATAACATAAATAATTACCATTTTATTTTTCAACCTCTTGAAATAAAAATTATATTTTTCTCGTGTAAATGAGCTATTATTGATCACGGATACCAACTTGAATCCAACGTTATATAACCGAATTGTTAGTTTTTAAGTCAGTTTTTAACGTCTAAATTTCTTAATAAAATTCAAATTACGAAATAGTAGCATGCAATATTTACCTTGATTATTTGCTAAAGTATAGTCTGGGCATAAAATTTCATCTGGATTACATTTAGATTCTGTTGTTTTTCTTACATAAACAAATGGTTTTTCCTCAACAGTTAACACTTTTAAATGAGTTGGTATAAGAAAACCTTCAGGCTTAATTTTTGTATTCCCTGGCCACGTGATACTTGAATCATTTACTATTAATTTCATTTTACCTAATTCCTGAAAAAAAGATTACCCTTTGTTATCATAAATAGTATTATTAAACAGTATTGTTTACTTTTACTTCCTTTTTAATCGGTGTTTATTTATATTGTACCTTGTTTGCGGATTTTAATATTCCGAGAGTCTTTTTATGTTATTTCCCTCTTATTCAGTGGAATTTATCATCAAACTTACAATGTTTGATGATAAATTCCACTGAATAAGAGGGAAACATTTTTTGCTATAGAAGAATAAATTATAGCATACTTTAATTTAAAAACACCTTCTAAATTTAAATAATAAAAGAAATTGGAGCACATTTATATAAAATTACTTCCAAAATTGCAACAAAACGCATTCGTTGCGCGCGCTAAAACAGAAAGGAACGCGTGCGGCATATTAGGCGAGCATGAGCCACGAGGCAGTATACTCTGCTATACATACGCCGCGCGCGCTCTCACACATATGCACATACATACTACACTACACACAAGCATAGCGCGCCGCGCGCCCTACGAGCACTCACAGACGACACACAGTGCGCCACACTCGGCGCGCGCTTCACCTAAAGCACTCAGTGCCGCGCACACGGACACACACAGCGAAGCGCGCCACACCAGGCGATCGCTCAGCGCGCGCTACGAGCCCTACTCTACATGCGCTCTGCGCCGCGCTCACGAACGCAAACAACCAGGCGGGCCCCACCAGCCGCCCCTCTCTGCGCGCGCCGCAAGCCCCACTATACTCGCGCGCACCGACAGCACACACGCCCACGCGTACACGATACACGCGCCGCCGTCTACCGTAGGCCGCGCTCACGTAATTCGATAGACTACGAAACACCTTGAAATGGCCAGCGCACAGCGACGAGCGGGCAGTTCTCCGTGGACTGGGAACACGGCACAGCTCTCTCTGTTTCTCTGAGCGCACTCAGGAGACTTGGAACGCGTGCTGTGTTACCATTGTTGCCTGATTGTGAGGCGGTTTAGTTGAGCGCACTCGTGCGATGCGACGGACTCTCATTAGGCAAACCGTTGGAGTAGGGTCTTCCGAGGGTTAGCCCGAGCGTACTCGCGTTAACCTGGGGAACACCCGCCGAAGTCCTCGTTTTAAGCGCACTTGTACGAGGACCTTTAGGCCGCGAATCTAATAATAAGCTAGATAGTAAGACGCGCACCGAAAACCATGTACGCAAGCGCCTAATGTTAATTATACGTTTAAATCTGTTTCAGGACCATAGTTTCACTGCTTCGTGAAGAGGGAGCCACCGTCCAATTCTCTATAATTTAATTGTTGTTATATAGATTTATAGAAACCCTTTAAATAAATCTCTCTATCATTTAATTTGTAAAATTTGCAGAGTTATTCAACCAGCCGCTTTCCGCTCCCGCCAGAATCTTGGCACGCTGCGTGTCTTCTTCCTGACCGAAACACGTGCGTTACAAATTACACATAAAAATTTTTACGATATTTAATTTTGTAACATATGCAAGCGCTAACACTTGTAATACTATGGAGAGACAGATAGATTTTTTTTGTTGCAAATATCGCAATAAAAATAATGATACATTCAGCTTGATGTATAATTTACATGCAGCTTATACAATCTTTTTGTAAAATATAAATATAATATAAAAATATGTAGTTCATATGGAATTTTCTTTGCTCAAAGACCTATCGAAGACTATATCTCAGCCACTTAGATTTATAATATAACTCTGAATGTATAAATATATTCTGAATTTCTATATTAATGACTAGTTAATGAGAAAAACATCGTTTTATTATCTATAAATCAGATCAGACGAACTTTTCTAAAATATGAATCCAGAGTCACAATGTAAATCAAGGACCCAAGTCTAAGTAATGTGCCCGCACTGCCCTCTTGAAGGCAACAAGTGATTGAATATGACGCAAAGATGTTGATAGTGAATTCCATAACTTATTGCCTTCGGCTCAGAAAGTCTCGGATTCAGCCGAGATACCTACCAAAGTGATGACAATCTCCGGTTGCATTCCCCTGCCGGGACACCTAAGCCTATACACGGTAAAAGAATCAGATAGATATTCAGGTTCACGCATCCTTGTAATTTGATAAATTATTATTGCCATAAAGTAGCACCTACGCAAGTTACAACGAAGCCAGCCTGGTGTTTCCTGTAAGGACTCTTACGCTCGTCTCTCCTTACTCCAAAAATAAATCTCACCTTATTAAAAAAAAATTATACAAATTTTTTAAATGAATTTTTCATAATATTTGACATGAATTTTCATATATTTTATAAGCATTTTTATTTTATTTATTTATATTAAAAATTCATATAAACAATTCTTATGAAAAAATTCAAGTGGTAAAATTACATGATTTGGTAAGCACCTCATTATTTGTGAATAATGTAAGTATGAAAAATATAAAAATTAAATTATAAATTTTTATTATTTATTTAAAGAAAAAAGGTAAAAAATAGTTATTTATAATAGACAATTTTATAGTTTAATTTTAATTAGCAAAAATTTCTCGCACGCTTACGCTCGCTCGGTCACATAAATCTGTAATCTTGACATTATATTATTGACCAAAACCAAGAACTGTGCTGAGGTGTCAGCATCAGAAATAAAGGTTTTAGAGTTAAAAAGAAGTAAGCCACTCATGTTTTACAGGTGCAAGGAATGCACACGAAAAATACTAAATCAAGTGCGGATGACATCAAAGGTATCTTTGCAGAAATTCAAGAAAGACAGAAGAGGATAAATAATATAATTATCCATAGTTTTCCTGAGCAGACTGATTCAGATAGTGATGTGGAGTTAGTTGCAGGCATCTTGGATAAAATTAAGCTCACCACTGTCCTAAGTACAAGCAATGTGAGGAGATTAGGCAAGAGAAAGAGCGACACTAATAGGCCTATTCTTGTGGTTATGTGTAGTCGAGGTGACGTCACTCAAGTATTAAGATGAACTGGAAAATTATACCTAAAGAATTTAGCGTATCTCCTGACTACACACCAGTACAACGCTCTTCGTACAACTATTTAAAGGCTGAAGTGAAAGATATGAACAAAGCTAATACATCTGTGAAGAAGGCCATCCGCTATGTCAAGGGTGAGTCAACTATTGTAACTTTAAATGCTGCAAAGGATCACACACAGGGGCAGAAACAGGCAGTGTCTACAGCTAGCAATGCACGTGGGCCCCTATTAAAAAACTTAAAGAGTATGTTATATTCTATCAGACCGTCCACGGAACAAGAACAAAGTTCTCAGACCTAGCCATTGGAATTCACCAGCTGTCTCCCAGTCCGGACATCATTGTTTTGACGGAGACATATTTACATCCAGGGATTCATTCTAATGAACTTGGATTCCATGGATACC
>JAPYZA010005110.1:0-22385 GCA_030522685.1 Eupelmus azureus
ATGTGTGGTATTAAGGGACTATAATCTTAAAATAGTACACCTCACAGAGTCTTTGAGTTTAAACTTTTTCTAGTTCGCGGTGATCAATAAATTCACTTCTTTCCAATATTAAATTTTCTTGTCTAATTAAATTTGATATATTGTTTCAGATGTAGACAAAACTATTAACTCTTAGTCTAATGGAAATTTTTTACAGAATCTTTCCAAAGTAGATAGCTTTTAGTTTAAAAAGAAATCAATTAATTTTTTAAGAAAAAAATTTCATACAATTTAAATCTAATACAACAGATTCTAAAGAACTTGAATAAATAAAAATTAAAAAAAATTATTTAATTTCCTTACATTTCACGTTTTTAAAAATTGAATGGGTTGAGATAGTTATTATTTTTCGTAAAATTAATGTCATTTTTTATAAAAATAACAATTTTTATTATTTCTATCAAATTCTTTTTCAATTGTTATTCTTGTAATGATGTTCGAAAAGTAACAAAATTCTAATCTCCAACAAAAACATCATAATTACTTACGTTATTAACACATTACACACTAAATTTTTGAAGATTAACCTTCACGAAATTTTCGTTTTCTATAATAATGCAGGAAATTCATGATGCACTCCTATTTTTTATTATCTTACTTTCTCGCAGAGCATCCCTCAGCTAGCACTTCATTTAGTTGATTTATTATTGACTGAAGACAAAAAGAGAGGATAAAGCTAGCTTGGGGAAGACGCCACACAGCTACATTTTCTTTGTTTTTAAATGTTGTCAGTTAACTTTTTTGCAGTGATAAAAATAGCTAATAATAAGTAACTTTAGTTATAATGACTTATTATACGTATTATTCTTCAATTTTGTTTTTTATTACCGTAAAAACAATATACACTTAAAATGTACAATTGTTGTGAATTATATTAATTAAAGTTATATAAAAAATGTTGTTTTATTAAATTTTAAATTTTTATTTCAATTTCTTTATTGCTTATGGGCACCTACAAAGGAAGCTTTGCTTTGCGTTACAAAGAAGAGTAAGAGAGAAAGAGATACGGAAGGAAAGAGATAGAGAGGGGGAGAGGGAGGGGACAGATATCGATATCTATTATTTCCTCTTAAATCCAGGGGAATGAGTCTGGGCGCGGCAAAATGTAATTCTACTGTATACTAAAAGCTAAAGGGACATTTGTTCGTGTCAGCAGCCATCAAAGAGGTGGTAACAACGCTAATTTTATTTAGGTACGCGGAATCTATTCCTCTTTTTTTGTACCGCTCGTCACGAGTTTAATCAAGGATTATTGCGCTCTGATTATGTTTTTTACAAATGGAAAGACCGGAAACTGTTTTTTACTCTCATAATAATTTATTTTTTTGTAAAAGCTGCGTCATCTTATTTTTTTTTACTTTTTCAGAAGAACTAGGTATTTTTAATGATCATCAAATTATCTGTATAGAATTTTGTTGAATTTACAATTTTTTTTTATTATTAATGCTTTATAACAAATAGGATAGAGTAAAATGACCATCAATAAATAAAACTGTAATAACTGAATTTTAATATTCTCCTTGTAAATACTTTTGATGACCAAAAAGATCTTACCTCATTGTTTTATAGATTTGTACATTGCAAACATTTTAGTTGATATTTAAAAAACTAATTTTTCTTCTTTCGCATAACAGACCAGACTTTAATACTAAAATTGAGGCTTCAAATTTATTTATGAAGATAAAAAATTCACGAGCCCTTGGTATTGCTCGATAAGCTCTTAAAGAATTCAGAAAGCTCTCTCTTGTAAATGTCACACTCAAGCTAAATCTATTTAAATCTCAAAAGTGCTTTTGGAGCGGTAGTTATATCTATGCAAAGGCTTCCGATCCCTTACACGTTTTTTTTCAAATGTTCCCTCGTACCTCTTTGCCGATGGTTGCTTTATTGTGAGCTTTTTTGTAAGGCATTACACAGGTTTTTTTGAACTCGAATAAGCTTTTTTACTGTCACATCATTTATACTTGGGTGTACTATACTGAGCTCCTGCTAATGATGAGGAAAATTGTGAATAAAAATTAGTTTTTTTTTGGAATAAACATGAAGAGTTTTAACATTTTATCGAATTTTGAAATTTGAATTGTACACATAGAAATAAAATGTGAAGATTTATAATTAAATTAAAAATTAAGGTCATATTTACTTGTAAAGATGTTTGATTTACTTTTTAATTCATGAAGTCTCTATCGTCGAGACTAAACCAAACGATGATCGTAGAAATTTAAAATTTAGGAGGCCTATTCTTTTTATTTTATAAAGTAGAGGTAAAATAAGAAGTGTTTTTATTCCAATAAACTCCCTCGAGAGTGAAAAGGGTCTGGACGTGTTTTAAGATATGTTTACCGATATGTTTGAAGTTTTAGAATATATAGAGTTAGTTTTCTCTTAAGTTACCTGTATAAATAAGTTCTGTATTTTATTGTATTCTTGAATTTTATTTTATTGTGGATCCCGTACAAGGTGAAAAGCGTCAAAATTTATTTCTATAAAATATTAAATACCTTCGAAGTTTCTGGAATTATTCAGTTGGTTTTTGTTCACCAAAATTATTTATTGAGTTTCAGGCATACTTAGCACAGGGCAAACAGTGGCCATGTTGTTATTTATCCTATAAATGGCATTGCCTTAATTGTATTGGCAAATAAATTACGCAGCCGATACGTGAAATTATATCTTATTTTAAACGAGAAGACATACTTTTTTATTTATAATCAAATATCGACGTGATTGAAACTAGACTATTTATAATGTGGTATCAGTCGTGTCACTCATATTTTCTCGTTTATCTAAAGTGATTAATTAATTACACAAATAAATTTATCTCATGCTCTTGTACAACGTCATAAATTTTGAGATTTATAACCTAATTTAATTAAAATGTATGCAAGGTATTTGCGGTGATATTGTTATAAATAATAAAAATTAGTTAGTTTGCAATTTTAAGCATAAAAAAGATTGTATTAAAAATGTTATTTAAATACAATTGAATCTTCAATTATTTGTGTTTAAAAAATATCTAAGATTAAAATTAAAATCCGAAAATTGAAAATTTCCGAATAAGAAATTAATTAATAAGGACTAATTATTAAAATTTTGTTAAATTCTAACTAAGGTCTAATTACAAGCTAACTAACAGCCACAATTAGTAATTTGGCAATGTCGCGAGGCTCCGATTGGAGATTACTTAATTTTCTATATTTCTATTTTTATATTTCTTCTATAAAAAACAGTAGACCAGTTTAGCCATTTCGAAGGTTCAGGTATAGATGCACTACATATATGGAAATGCATTCATTAATAGTTGAATTATACTTTTTTAAAGCATTATTCAACTATTAATTTAAAGAAATAATTTTCAAAACTTTTACTGCCACAATAGTTGTACTTTTAAGTCAAATTATTTTTGCGACTAAAATGAGTTTTTGATTGCTATTTCTACTGAAAAATCGGGTAATATAAGAAGTGAAAAATCACCTAATAATTCAGCACTCCAAACTGCGTTGCAATGAAATTCCTTTTAAAAATGACAAGCCCAGAAAAGATCTCTTTTCAGAATTTATAACAGGAAACTTCCAAGCTAGCAAATATCAGATATGACAAATCGTAGCAAACTTTCAGACAATTTTCCAGTCAACATCTCGCCTAATTTATTCAGTAAAACGCCAATTCCAATATTTCACATGACGCGTTTACAAACCAACAAATCCACCCACCAACCTAACCTTCACAACCCTCACAACCTCCTTCAACCAAAACCCCCCCAAAAAAAACACCTACCTCATATCCTCTGCTCCAAACCGTTCTGAAATACAGTCACAGTCGTCTCCTGCTCCTGCGGCGTGCAGCGCCCCCTATGATCTCCACTCGCCAATCCCATGCCTCCGCCGGTTATACAGACCCCGGCGTGCCACGTGGGCATGTGGATGACGCTCTGCTGTCCACGGCGGGAGCTAGTGTGTCGTCGCGACGTCGTGAAGGAGAAACTCTGACCTCGTCGGTTCGAGCCCGACGCAATGGAGTGACGACGCGCCGAGGCGCAGCAGCAGCAGCACGACAGGTACCTACAGAAAGCCCAAGAGAAGACAACATCCTGTTATATACGTAAGGCATGTATTGAGATGCCGGCGAGCGCGCTGGCTTGGAATTAAAGTCAAGTTTGCGAGTGCAAATGTAGGGTGGCTTCCAGAGGCGCAAGTTGCTTATCAGCCTGGAGCCGGTGAGTTCGTGAGCGGATTGCAAATGGATATCGGTGATTATCGGTCTGAATGGTAATCGAGAGCTAATGTTTGCGAGCCGGTTGAGGAGGCTTGTATAAATGATGATGATTGGAAATCGAATTCCGCGGACGATAGACTTGCAAATCGCTGGGACGTGAGTTTTTGGCCTGTCGATGATCGATTTGCCCTGCCTAAGGGCGAATAATCCTTAGAAAGGAATTCCTCCGTGGGGTGATTAATTTATTGATATAGGGTAGTTTTCGGTGATTAGTTAGGCTCTCCACAGGCTGTGACGAAGGGCGAACTACGGTTTGAATGGTTAAGTTTGTTTGGGTGCTTTCGTTAAACCACTTGGTTATCTTTGCTTGTATCAATACCTCAGCTGAATCGTTTTCAATTTGACTAAAATTTACATGCTAATCAGTTTTCAAACAGAATCTTATACTAAGAGAAAAAAGCCGGTAATCAAACAAATATTTTTCTCAATATTAATAAATAGATATTTATTTAGTCCAATAAATTTATTTTAAATAAATATTTTTCTCAGTGTTCACTTATACCAACGCAAAAAATAGTCAAAAAAATCCACCCCCTCTCGCACCCCATCCACAAACAAATACCCAAAATTCACCAATTAAAAATCCACCAAATGCTGATAATCCGAACAAGCTCATAATCCCAGAAAGCTCCGAAAGCTCCCATCAAGTCAATTTAGTCGTTAATTGAATTCCCGTCCCCATTGTCAGGGAGCGTTTAGCCGCGTAAATAACCGGCGCCGAGCAGCAGAGTCAAGCCGAAAATTTACCGTCACCAGAAGCGCACTTAGCCGGCTGCTTCTAAAACGATTTGCCGCGCGATCACCCATCTATTTGCCAACCGCATCTAATTCCGCTTAACTCTCTCAATCGCGTCTCTCTTCTCTCACCGCTGATGCTTCGCCTCGCTACATGCATCAGACACCCTAGTGGCGGCTCTTCTTCGCTTAACCTCAAGAACTTCGCTAAAGCAAGTTTCCATTATCGGGATAGCTACCGGGCATTAGTCTACTAGATGGATCTTTGATGTTTAAGTAGTGGTGTATTAGAGGTGTGGTTTTTTTCTCTTCGGTGTTTTTTAGGTTGTCGTTTTTCTGGTTTAATAAAAATGATTTATTGAATGGTTTGAGTTTTTAATAAATAATGCTTCATAGATTTACAATAAATTTTACAACGAAAAATTTTATTTGGATCCGTTGATAAGTCAAGTTTTCGGGACAATTATTTAAATAGAATTCAATATTGTTTTCGATATCTGATTTGTTTTACAGAAAAGGTGAATATGAATAAAATTTTCCAATTTGTGCGGAGGAAACTAGATTGTTCGAGATGAACGCTTGGTTAAATCCGGACTTTTAATACGGTAAAATTTTAATTAAGATCGCAAACTCTGCCTACCAATTAAATACGCTTATAGGAGAATGGGATAAAGTTGTACTTGGCTAAAGTGGCACATATCAAATATCTATTATATGTAATACGTTTTTAATTGTCAGTATAAACTAAAAATAAGAAAAATGTATTCTCTTCAAAAGGGTTGCTTAAACTCATTTCTTATTATTGTCATTCTGATATCTAAACGAACCCTACCCTAATTTTGAAGAGGTTTCTTTAAGTTTGCATAGTATGATAAAAGTTTGAATTGACTTTGCTGCTTGAAAATAAGTTAAAAAGAAAGATTTTATCACCTCGTGGACTCAAAAAGTTTAAAAATTCAATTAGGAACATAGATTTAAAGATAATTTCGATTTCAGTGCAAAGTTGAATATTATGCTCTATAAGACGAAAATGAAATTTCAATTTAAATATATATATTCAAATAAAAAAGACCAAAATAATCCTCTTAAAATTATTATAGCTAAAACAATAAATAAATTTAATAACTTTATACGTCCCTACCTTCCACTCCATGCATCTTTTCTCTAGTCTCCCTCTTATAAATTAACCAAATTTACAGAACAAAAAAACAAGCTAAATATTTAATCATCAGATAGAAGCGTACACAATCCTCGCATTAAAAAAGAGACGCGTAACGCCTGCGTCACAGCACACCCACCGCCGCGAAATCCAAAGCAGTTTGAATTATAAATTTAGCAGACCACGCGTTTGGTCATCCTATTTGCGTTCATCCTTATTTTAGAAAGGACAGGCCTTCCGCAGCCGAGCCCTTTTCTACATCGAGAAAAAAGGCTCGGCCGCACGCGCACCGGAAATAGCTATAACGCCCAATCTAATTCGGCGAAATCTTATTTGAATCGACGGGGCTCAAGAGTATCAATGGCCCGCTAAGCTACTATACTGCTCTCGTGGGCGTATCTTTGACACTGATCGACGATAGCGGTTTGGCTGTGTTTGCCAGAGACGTGAGCAGTTGGGGCTAGTGCTGGATGAAATTACAACGCACTGCTTTGGTATAATTGCGATGCGGTGGGGTAAGGGAAGAGCCGGCTTAGAGAGAAATCTGGGCATTAGAAAAGGTAAGCACGAGAGGTAACTGAGCGCTGGACGCGGGGAAGATTGAGAGTTGGGGTAGTGTGGAGTGGAAGCTTTCGCTTTGAAGTTCTGGTTTAGCGTGTGGGGAGTGAATTAAGTAAAAGATTGTGCGTTGTTGAGTGGGGATGGGAATCTGGATTTATACAGTTATTTAATTTTTTTTAAGAGGCTTTGATTTTGTCTTTTGTTTGGAGAAAGACTTTTGAGTGGGGGTTTTAATTATCTAAGAGCTTTTTCTTTTAATTAAAGCTACCGCAGGAAGGAAGCATTGGATAAAATGTTTCAATTTCGCACTGTGAAAATTGATAACGTAAAATATGCGTTGGCTATAGATTAAAATTTGTGTAAATATTTTAGTTTTCTGATTTGCATCAATAATGTAATTGTAGCTTAACAGTACATAGCTTGAGTGTAAAATGCTTTTTATTTTTTTTATGACTGACTGTAATTAATTGTATGTTGCTCAAATTAAAGCATATTTTGTTAGTTTAAATTCTAAATTTCTTTAAATATTGCAATATATTTAAAAAAAACGATGTCGTTTGTATTCTATTGGAGTTTTATTGATAAATATTTTTAAAAATTTTTACTTTTTTCTTTTTTTGTGAGCACTATAAATTGCTTTTTTTAATTATTGTTTTTAATTAAATGACTTTTGATATATATTTTTTTTAAACAAAAGTACGTGAACATTAAAAAATTATTTTATTTAATTTTAAAATAATTCTTACATTGTTCGCGTTGTGTTTGCGCAAATTGAATATGAATAAATACATCGCAGATGCTTCCTTTAGCCAGTATAAACGCCACATATCTATATAATTATCTGAATATTATTATAACAAAGGCCGTAGTGTGTACAAAGATCAACTTTTTCCCAAATATTTTATTAATTAAATTTACAAATTTTCATATCAAAATACAAACACCCAATGACAAATAATATTATTAATACGAAAATTGGTCTCAAAATTTAAAAGAATTTTTCGCAAATCCAATACTATAACAAAGCAACATTACACACTTTTTACGCTCTTATAAAACTCAACTGTACTTATTGGATTTCTTTCATACAAGTTTTTATTTCAGATTACTCGTTGATACCTTTCTCTTACGTCTTCGCTCCGCAATCCAACAGTCAGGAATGTTTTTTCACTTATTCACACCTTTCCCACCCTCCAACTATAAAAAAACCACACCTTTATTAAAAATAAAAATTCCATAAACTATCAATAACGCGCTCTCGTTTAATAATCATCCCACGCTCCCGTTTCTTTTTCCACGAAATTACCCAAGAGAAAATCGTTTTACGAAACAAACGGCACGTGGAGTCATCGATTTTTCAAGTCCGCGGACACTTTCATAGTGATTTTTGCGAAAGGTTAGTATACAGGATCAAAGGAAAGGCTCCGCTGTGGACAAGCACAAAGAACCACGTGAGTGAGTAAACATGTCAACGGAATATTAAGGACTAGGAAGCGTAGAAGGAACTCGTAATTTCAGGACTTCGCGCGTACTTCGCTGACAGCGAAATGGTTTTCGCGAAGAGCCGGACGTATTAATAACTGATTTATTGCTTTTTGTGAGTGCTTTGATTTATGGTTTTCTTTTTTGCACGTGGAGGAAATAGGGGTGCAGATCACGTTGGTTTTTGATTTGATAGAGTATAAATGAAACGAATTTTTTTTCGTACTTTTTTGCTTGTTTGTTCGTTTTGTTTTTTTGGATAGTTTACACGTTTGAAGAGTAATGGACATTTTAATGAAGTCATTACAAAAAATGGAAAACTTTTATAATTTCTTTTTCCAAAAGTTTGTACTTACAAAAAACATCTATTCTAGAGTAAAAAGAGCCTCTTGTGAATATTTTATACATTTTTTACGAAAAGTTTAAGCGAATTGGACCAATTTCTGGCTGTTATCAGTTAAACTATTTTCTTTTGAAGAACGTGTGAGTTTAAATTTTTGATGCTAGCAGACTGTCAGCTTTTAAAAACTTTTCTTTAAATTAATGATTGTGGAAAATGCTCGAGCATAATTAATAATTAATTAGCTAATGCTTTCGCATTCTTTAAAATACAAACAAAGAAAGAATTCCTGATATATTTCAAATACTTTTATTCGATTAATTCTCTGAAGTAATTAAAATTATTTTAGAGATTGTGCAAAAAATGTATAATTAAAGTTGAAATTTGTTTTATTCAGTTATGTAGACTCAATGATAACTTTGAATTCGGAATTATTTATATAAGAAATAAAGTAAATGAATTTTTAAATGTATAGAGACGGGAATGTTATTAAAAAAATTTACATTAGTAAAACGTTTTATCAGTTATGTGCATTAATATATTCGAGGATTACCTTGGACATTTATCTCTTTATAAAGGAATGCTTTTGTATCATTATATAAATCTTTAATAGTATACAATTCAGATTCACATTCTACTGTGGCGTTTGACTTTGATGCAAAGATCAAAAGACGTAAAATTACAATTTGTACAAATATAATGAGCAAAGGAATTCAGATATCATTAAATACCATTGTGAAATTCAAAATTATTAAATACAACGAAGACAGATCTATTCTATTAAATTATCACGTTTACAGAATGATTTGAAACCACATATTATCAATAAATCGTTCCCTCAAAAGAAAAATCATAAAAAAATTTTCACTCTCCCATCTCTCATTACTAATCTAAACCGAAAAAAAAATCCTTCAACACCAACCCCCGCAAATTTCTCCGCCAACGTCTCACTGCTCCCCGAGCTCAAACCAAACCCGATTCAATTACGATTAACCATCAAGAAGCAGCAACAAGCCAGCCCTCTCCCATCACGTCCTCGCATAAATCACAGCCAAAGCCGAAGAATTGAATTTCCCCGCGCGCGCTAAGCTGCCTATTTTTATGTTCAATACAATCCCATCGCTCTCGCCTCGGTAAAATACGACTCTCACCCCGGCAATACCTCGCGACGAGTCAACGAGACGAGAATCGGATGAGACGCCGGGGGCGGGCGAAAAAAAAACGAGGAGCAGGCATTTGAATTAATCGGCGCGATGCTCGTAAAACCAGTCGCCGCTATCCTTTCATACTCATGCTGGCCACGTAGAGGCGAGCCACGCGCCTGTGCGGTTCGGATTTCTCGCCTCGTGGATGCGTGTATATATATATAGATGGCCGAGGAATACGGAATTACTGATAAAACATTTATGCGGCTGTGAGCACGTGCGGATTTCCGTGGGCAGGCCGAAGCGTCCTTCCTTTCGGATCCCTTTTGAGAACCGGGCCGACTGATAATTTTGAGGGAGATTGTTTTTGTGAAATTCCGGGGGTGCATTGTTCTGATTCGCCTGCGAACGCCGGGCTGAGATAAACGTTGAGGTTCGGTTGAAGCAATGGAAGATTTCATTTTCTTGCCGGCCGGAAATAATTAGGTGAAAACTCGCCGGGTATTTGCGTGTTGGTAGTGCGAATTTTCTGCTTATTCGGAATAACAATGGTAATAATGGTTTTGAATGTCTGGAATAGCTGTTTTAATTAGCCACTAACTTGTGAATGTGCACAGAATGTTTCATATAATTAATGGACTGTAAAGAGCTGTACTTGCAAGGAATTTCGGTGGATGTATATGTACGTTCTAATAAAGGGCTTAGGCAGCAAACAAACTTTCTTATATATGTCGCGGCAGGTAACTACGAACGTAAAGGACTTGGCCAAGTTTCCTGCGTGATTACACTTAGCAACTAAGTGCCGCTGCGATGCTTACGATTTCACTTAGGAAGAAAAACTTGAAATAACGATAAATTTGCTTTCACCTCGTGCCGATCGTGTACTATTAAATACGAATATGTCTTGGCGAAATGAAGGATTTATATACGAGCGCGTATAAGTGCTTATATGTATTCAGTTATTCGCGTCATTTGGTGAAATTGCAGCACCTGTCGCTATCTTGCAGTATTACATGTAACGTTTGCAAGCATGCAGATGATGGCGGTCTTGAATGTGGCTCCGCTAAAGATTTAATTACTCGGTTAACCGCGCTCAACACTTGACCCTTGAAATATGGAAACTGGAGCTTTGGATATATCTGCGTTTTCTTTTTCTTATTTGAAGTATTTAGTTTTAACCTGGGAGAGACGATCGTAAGATGCATAAGTAGAGATAATCGAGGGTTTGAAAAACTAATTAAAAGTAGATTAGTAAATAGGCTAAGTGGTAATGCCAGTCCTTTAGGTGAGTGAACGTATAATTACTTTGAAGTACAGTTTTGTCTTTAATAGAATTAATCATTGACGAGTGTTTAATCTATAGTTGATTGCAATGAGTATTGAAAAGCGATTAGCTGTGTATGTAATGTTATTTTACGTGTACGTAAATCTTAAGTAATAATTTTCTTTACAATTTTTTAATTTTATTTGCATTTTAAATTATATATTTATTTTTGAAATTTTAGTGTTTTTAAATTTAGATTATATTTTAAATTACATTTTTACATTTTAATTATATTTTTAATTTTTTCTCATAATGACAAGTAGTGGCTTATTATAAGATTTCTTTGTAAAAAATTATGGAATATAAAAATTATTTAGTCTCTTCACCTTCTATTTATAATAAAAATGTATCGAAAGTATGTAAGTTGTTACATAATGAAACATATCGAGAGTTTAAATAAAAATTTTTTTAAACAAAAGAGCATACATAATCAGTTACTCAACATTATTACAAAAAGAAACACCTTCATACAGGAGAAAAAGCATACTAGAGCAGGGCGGGAATTGGATTCAGGTGCGAATCTTTCAGAATGTCACGTATAACGACTTTCTATAGGTAAAGTGCTTGAAAATGCAATTTCCTTCAGATGAGCGAACAATATCCCCATATGCTTATCGCAGTACGCCAGGTGAATCAGGTGCCAAGGAAATCGAACTCCGCGATGAGCACGTACTCAAGATGCACGTAAAAGAGAAAAATTTGGTTATTTTGGAATTTTTGTTTTTACTTTAATGTGTTATATTTTTCGTTTGGTTTTAAAATAGAAAGATTTAAAATAATTGACCTATTTAATTTTTTATGCAATCTAAAGACTACATGTTTATCGAGAATTTATTCAATGAAACATTCATTTGGAAGCCAGTTTTAGCCAGAACGGTCAGGTACGTGAATATTTACCGTTTGTATTGGACAAGTTTATTTTTAGATTAAATCTCGAATTAATTGTTAAACTTATCAGTGTGTACTAAGTTAGAGATTTAGTTATAAAAAATCATTCCTATTTTATTCATTTTAACCGCTACTGCAGTATTCCGTTGAGTACAATTCTGTGGCTTCTAATAGTAACTAAATAAGTCTTTTCTTTTTCGCTACTTTTCGTGTTTTCAAGTAAAAGAACAGTTACCATTTTTTAAACGGTATAGTTTTATATTTGGTAAAAGATATTTCTGCGGAGAACATTTTTTGCTTTAACATTATTGATTTGAATAATGCATTAAATATTTTGAATTAAGTGATACACTATTTTTTCATTTTAATTTATAATTCTTAATTTTCATGAATAAGAAATATCACGTTCGAAGCGATGATATCGCTTTTTGCATAACATCTATAACAGTACATATAAAGTAGAGTTTTTTTATGCAAACATTAAATTTTAGTTCACCACTTTTTTCTTATTTCTTTTTTGTGTTATGTAATCTATTTTAGAAAAATTTATTTTTTTACAAAATAAAAACTTGATTATGCTTTTATTTAATTTTAAATAAAATATTTTCATTTTGTCTTTAGTGAGAATTTGGAACGCTCAAATACTTAATTAATCTACTTGTCAATAAAGCCTGAAAATCGTATTATCGTAGGCGGAAATCTAATTTGCCAATGAAACGTCATTTTTAATTAAAAATCAACAATAAAAAGAAATCACAACCGATTTTGCGCGCGGTATAAGTAGGAAGACAAGTACCTCGCCTTCATTTTTTGCTGAAATAAGACTACGTGCTTGTATAGCGAAGCACGGGGATCAATTTAATAGAGAAAATCGAGATATAAAATGAAAGAAAATGAAATAAACTTTTATTGGTAAATTGAGAGCTGCCGTTACGTGGGTATGTGTTAACTGAGGGCGTAACAGATATTTATAAGAATAATTAAATAATATTGATCAGAATTATTTTTAGGTTATTAGATCGGTGTTGATTAATCTTATTATTGCTGTTTTATTATTATTGATAAAGGGTGGTTTATATTTAATATTTTTATATATCGGAAATGCTTTAATCTTTTCCCTCAAATTTCAAATACTCTAAGCCCGGGAGACTTTTATTTGGACAATTTAGAACATTATATTACTGCAGTAAATCATGTTATACTTATTATATTTTGTAACATAAGTGATAAAATTTATTTTTGCTCTATCTACAGTATGTATTCTTAAAGAAATCTGTTTTATAGGTAGTTACTGTGTTTTGGAGTATCTTATTTCTAAATTAGATATAAGAATATTGAATGGTTTCAAATTCTATTTTTTTATATAAGTTAACAGGAATTTATAGTAAATAATAAATATGTATTTTATTATGATTTAAAAATTCACTTTACCTATTCATCGGTTTATTTATGGTTCAATTATACTGATGGGCCAATAACACCTTTTATATAATTTTCCTCACAGTGGGCTGCCACCTTGTCAAATTTGTTGTATACTTATGAACTTTCATCCTCTTACTTTTTAAAGCTGTCATTGTCTAAAGTAGGGATTAAGTAAGGTACATTTTTTCTAGGTACATCCCATTTTTTATTTTTTTTTTATTTTTTTTTTTAAATTGCCAAGTTACGAAAGATTTTAAGTCAGAGCATCGATTTTCGAAGTCGACGCGAATCAACTTTTTATCTGTCAAGAGCCACAAAACTCCTACACATTTTTAAACTATAAAATATATTATATTTATAAATTGTATCGTAAAACGAAGTTGCTATTGCGGACAAAAAATTAATGTAACAAAAAGTACAAACACTACATATCTAAATTAAATAAAAAACCGCTATCGATCTTCTTCGAACCAGTAAATTAAGTAAGAACATTTCATACATTTTCATTTATTAGAAATTGCCTCGAACGATAGATTCTGTATTAATATTACTACATCTAAATTATTAATATTTACTTTATGAAATACTAAATGAAATTTTATATTCTGCTTTATTAAAAGTGCACTACAAGTGTCTAATGAAACAAAAATCTAAGTTTCATAACTATAAATTAAAGTACATTTGATATACGGTCTAACTTTCTTAGATGGCATAAAGTTTTAGACATACATAAACTTCTAAGAAACTTAAGAATAACTTGGTCAGAGCCACAAGCAAAACTAAAATATAAAATAAAAGAACTGAAACTTCGCAATTCTGTTTACTTTTATGTAAATTAAAAATATATTTATTTATTGTTTAAGTTAAACTTACCATATAAATATTACAATTATATTTATTTAAATTCCAATTGAAAAATAAGAAAAAATATTTTCAGAAGTTTCGAAAAATGTAAAAAAAATTTGAATGACCCTTTCTTTATAGTATATTATGTACCAAGGGCGTAAAGTGAGCTTTTATAGACTGAGTGTGGAATTTGCAGTATGAGTCAAGGCGAGCTAGCACGAGCCGAAGGCGAGTGCGTTTGCGAGCCTAAGACGAGTACTGTAAACACACGAGGTCAAAAAAGCTCACTAGCCCTTGGTGCATACCATATTTTTTGTAACTCATGTGTTGATTTTCGTGTTTTTTCATATACCTAAAAAGTGGGTTTAAAGTGATCGTTTTTGGGCACGGCAACCACTTTCATATAATATTGCAATTTATTTTTTAATTGTTTTTCGTAAATTATGTTTTTATAATTAATTAATTCATAATTTTATATATATATGCCATGTATGGGCTCAAATGCCATATTTAAAATATATATATATTTATACACATTTGTACCCCTACATGTCATTTTTGAAGTAAAATCTTTATCGCCCTCTCCAGCGGGCGCAAAAGTCTTTATTGCCCTCTGCAGCGGGCGATAAAGTCTTTATTGACCTCTCCAGCGGGCGATAAAGTCTTTATTGACCTCTCCAGCGGGCTATAATGATTTTAGAGAGGAACTGTATAGCCCGCTGCGACGTGCCGGACCATAAACGTTTACTTTAGCCCCATATTTTGGGTATCGAAAAACGCAAAAATCGTGGATGTGTTACAAAAAATATTTTATTTTTTCTCTTCAGCGAGTAGTTAAGAAATATTTATTAGAAATGAACATCTTCACCTTTATACGTTCAAAAGCCAGACTACATAAATCTAAATAGATCATAACATAATTACACGCACATAGTTACATCTCATTACGGACCTAATATTTACGATGTAAACGTTTAGATCTACTTTTATCAATAATAACATTCCTCGTAAAAACTACTAGCACTTATCGAAAAAGCTCCTTATAGGTAATAAGTAACTTTTGCAATAAGTGCTAGTGGTATGCTCTTAGACCTCTCCCACAGGTACACACCCACCTTCATATTTTGGTATACCAGG
The DNA here is from genome assembly GCA_030522685.1 of Eupelmus azureus. Classification (NCBI taxonomy): domain Eukaryota; kingdom Metazoa; phylum Arthropoda; class Insecta; order Hymenoptera; family Eupelmidae; genus Eupelmus; species Eupelmus azureus. Next base: position 15,354 of record JAPYZA010005110.1, read on the forward strand.
CACCTCATTTCCGCGTATAATACGTCAATGAAACTCCTTACCGCTAGATATACGATCTATATCATCAACATTAGTTATTAAGGTGCTCTTATACAGGATACTAATCAAGCTAACTAATTAAACACCCTCTGCTGAGTCTTACTTATGATCGCCTTATTTCATACATCGTATAAATAAATACATCAATTCGAAATATTTTCGTAAACAAAACATAAAAAATTAGGAGCACCGACAGGCGCAAAATCGACGGAGGCAATTTGGGCGAAGCTTTCGAAAAAAAAATCAATAGGGGGCTGGGGTAAAAGTGTGCTCTTGATTCACCGCATTGTTGCGGTATCTGTAAGCAAGCTGTTTACAAGTGTGTTATAAGACTCGTCGATTGCTCTTTTGTAATTTATGCTCCCCTCATTCTCACGTTGAAATTTCTCTAACTTTTATTTCGCTTGTTTTTCCGACACTTCGTTTTGGCGTGCGTAACAAGTAAAATGCCCCAAGACTCGAGGCGCGTCTGACTATTTTCGGCGAGTTCTACTGCGAAGTAGAAGAATGTATGTTCTCACGCTCGGCTCTTCTGCTTTCAGATTTATAGCTTTCCTATTAATCAAGATAATTGCATCATATATTGCTCATTTGTCTATTGGAATAGCCAGAATCGCTTTTTTATTACCAAAGCAAATATATTTATATTGTAGAAATTCCAAAAATTGCAAATTGGAAAGTTGTAAATGGTAAATTAGTAAATTTACTTTTTACTGAATCTACTATCAATATTGAATAATTATTTAAAATACGGTAATATCAAGCATTAGCTCTTACGTCTTTAAGATTTACAAGCTCAGATTTATGGGGCTGCTTGTAACAATGGAATCTACGTTAGATGATTATTCAAGAGGCAGTTACGAACCCCCTAGAACAACTCCATTACTTGTGCCGTCCAACATTCCAGTTTTGCTTGCTATAAATCATAGAAGCTTATTTATATCTACATAAATATTGTGGATATAATTGAAATTTTATTTCAATTAAATTCAGTAGCACGCGCAAGCAAATATTTAAACAGTTTACTGCTCCTTTTTGTTTTCGCCCAAGAGAATAAAAATAAAGAAGCTCTACTATTATCGCTATCAGTTTTTCACTTCAATCCCATCATTAGCCTTCGGCACTAAAAAAAGCAGGTCTAATTACTTTAATAGCCGAAACAGTACTAAATAAATCTAAGGAGAACCGGCGATGGAATATAGTTAATTGGTCGATCATTATTCCCGCGACTGGCAGGCTGCCAATCTTCATTTAATTTACCGCATCGACAGGCCAAATTGTAATCGATATTTCCCTCTCTCTCTCACACGCAGCTCCCGAGAGGCAGCTCCTGCATCGAAGGGGGCGTAGAAAAACATCCAGAAAAAGATAGCTACTCGCTGCAAGGAGGCAAGAGAGCTCCTTTAATTGCATTACCCCACCTCTACTGCGCGCAAACTCACGCACACAGATACATTTCAATCGACAACGTTAATTGTTTGCGCTCTCTACTAGAGCCCTACCTGTTGAAGTATTTGCGAAAGGTGCCGCTGACGCAGTAGAGCGCGATGGGATTGATGCAGCTGTTCATGAAGGCCAGGCAAAAGCCGAGGATGCGGAAGTAATGCCAGAACGCGTTGTAGTCCTCCTGGGCGCTCGGGTGCAGGTAGAACCACAGCATGAACACGTGCTGGGGAAAGAAGCAGACGGCGAATACGGCCACGAAGGCCATCACCATTTTTGCCACCTTCTTGCGGGCCTTTATCTGCTTCACCTGTGGACAGACAGTTCGATTGTTGTTGGGTTTTTGTTATTTTTTTGTTTTTGGATTTTGGTGACAGAGGTGGGTCGTTAAAAAGTGAATCGTAAAGGTGGTTGGGTTAGGGCTTTTACGAGGGAGCGCTGGAAGTTTATTGGGTTTGCTTTGGGAAGAGTTTTTTCTTTATTATTCTGTAATGATGGTTACGTGGGTGGTAACTTGGATGCTTTTTTTATGAGAGTATTAATTTATTATTCACTTTTTAGGTTTATAGTGGAGTTCATGAAAGGAATCTGAAATTTATATTAGCTCGAGGAAAGTAAAATTTTTAAGAGCGGAAATTCTTTATGCAAGCTATTTGATGATTTCATTTGTAAATTATTCAGTTTTTTAAAGAAGAAGTCACTTGGATAAGGAAATGCATTTTTAATCGCTAATGAGAATCGAAAGCGTTTTTCAAATCTGAAACCTGTCGTTTTTATCGACAAGCAATTTTCGTTGAAGTCCGTAATCAAATATCTCATTTTGATATATGTTACCTAGATTCATCTTGAAAAATGAACCGTATAATTCAACTTTATTATTTAGCTGTTTATTTCGCTGGCTTCCTCTGACTTTCTACCAAGCAATAAAAAGCTTCTTACTAAAGTTATGTTCAACTTCTTTAGAATATGCGTTCAATCTTGTTATTTCATTACTCTCTTCATTTTCTCATCTATCAAAGAACTAAAATAATTTCCTGCGCATACAATAAAGTCTGTAAACAATCACCAGTAAAAAGAATGTAATTTATCGTTTACTAAACTGGCGAGGTAACAATAAACATGTTTTTTAATTAAAACGATCAGAGCAATCAACTAAAACAATCAATTTATGATATCGATATTTATAAATACTGTTGCGTTATCAGAATCCTTCTATTAATTTTTATCAGTCTCCTATCTACTTAAAATTTAATGTTTCTCTCCTTTAAATTTAATTACAGAGAGTCAGAAGCATAAACAGTCTGCAAAATACTTCATGCTCTGTAAATTATTTACTAATTACAGCACTCACTAACTTTAGCACGCAGTCCACCGTGAAAACGTCTATTACATAACTTTTCTATTTAACACGTTAATAAAAAGTGCACTAAAAGTTCATCTTAATGGAATTAAATTTCCGCATTATTAAAAATTCCAGTGACGCCTATAATCAAAATTTTAAAAAATCACCCTCGTCAAATTGAAATTCAATCTTTATGAAACCTTTTAAATCTCGCCGCCTTTAATCATCCCCTCATCTCCAATTCCGTTACTTTCGATTTTATAATATCAAACGAATCGCCTCTAACCTAATAAAAGAACAATCAGCCGCGCTTGATTCCAGATATAGACCAGCCGTCTTAAACATATCATAGTCAATTATGACTAATCAACACCCAGCAATCTCCCCACCTCATTAAGAAACTTGAACGAGCCGCTTTTATCGACTGCGAAAATCCGTTTGTCTTATTTTTAAAACGATCGGCCATCAAGCCGAGGAGCGCGGGAGAGCCTCTAATCGTAAAGCCAGCTGGGAATTGAGCGCGTCCGTTCAATCAGCAGGAAACGCGCGGATATCGCGCAGTCATATAAGCCTCGCGGACGTAACAGTCCTTATTTTTACGGGGCCGTAAAGATTATCGATGAAAACGCGTCGATAATCCACGCGAACCTCCCCGCTGCAATTGGCCAATCTCATCTCGCGTCTGTCTGTACAGGCTTTATTATATGTATTTTTTTCCTTTTTTTATACCTACATTCTCCGGTCCGTATATACGTTCGCGTGGAAAAATTTTTTCTCTAGACACTGAAATTTTCCTTGAATTTAACCCGTTCTCGGTAATCCGTTTTAGCGGCCGCTGGACGATATTATCCAGGGCTTAAAAAGGAATACCCTAACGAGACTTGAGGGCAACTAGACTTTTGAATTAGCCGTACGTTTATTACGCGGGCCGCAGCAGCTGCGGCAGCTTTCGGTTTTGGCCCCTCGGCTATATAATCCTTTTAAACTTTTAATTACGCAATTAGGATGCCGGAGCTCTTGTCTTTATGTACGCGCGGTAGGTGGGCGGCGCGCTAGCTTTGAAATCCAATATGCATTCCGATGTTTCGCTGAAAAATACGACTGCGGAAAATCAGCCAGTCCATTCGGAAGCGAGCGAGAATGCTGAAATGAAAATGATAATAAGCCGAGGAAGAATTTTTTAATTAAACGGTTTACGTTCGGCGCGTTCTGGATCCTTCGTTTTATAAGCCTGCAGTCAAAACGTGAAGCTGAAGAATTTCCAGAGTCGATGAGCTTTAAAAGCTCCAAAAAAGCTCGAGTAGGCAGCTTAACGTACGCGCACTTGCCTGTCGCGCCAGAAACATTGTCCATCCGGATAATTTATTCTTAACTACGAGAACGACTGATGAACTCTCCCAGCGCGCGATAATCCCACAACAAAATTTAATATTTCATCTCGATGCTAACGAGCCGCACCAGCGAAAGCTCCAGCGCTCTCCTAATCCCTCAAAACGATTCTCCAAAAACATAACATGCCCACACGTCAATCTTCAAAAACCATAGGATTAAACCCTAGTCACAGCCTCTAATCCCAGCGACTCTAGCCGGCCTCGATTCTCGGATAAATAATTTAAAGTCCAGCCGGCTCGCAAGCCACAAAGTCGCGCGCGCACGCGCTTGTGATTAATACTTAACGGCTCGTCGTTTCGCCGAGCTTTTACGAGGCTCGTTTTCCGAGGCTCGCGGCGTATTGTGCGTCGCCTGCGGCTTGTTATTGTCGCTCTCTCGCCGCGGCGATTTTGGCTCACGGCCAGCGATGAGAAAACAGCGCTGAGGAGGACGAGTGTAAACTGCACAGGCGAACGGCTGGCGTTGTAATACGAGTGTGAAAGGAGAAAACAGGTTTCGCGCTCGATGGACAAATTGAATTAGAATTCAGGGGGGGTGAGGAGCTAGCTGCTGCTGTCGCTGAATAAACGCGAGCTCGTTAATTCGCTCGCTTGTTTATTTTCTTGGGAAGTGGTGGGAGGTCGAGTGCGTGGGTGGAGGATCGAGAGAGCTAATTTTTGTTTTGCATACGAGGTAGGTTTGCTCTGTTGGCTCGGCTCTTCACAAGAGCCGCTTGATTGATCGGAGCGTGCTAGAAATAAAAATGAGCGACAATTGCGGATGTTAAGAGGGGGGAGGGGGAGGGGGGAGCGAGGCGAGGAGACAAAGAGGATTTCTTAATTGCAGTTTTAAAGGGCCGGGGGAAATAAGAGCGAATAATTTCACGCCGAGGTAACGAGGATTGCGAATTAGAGAGGGGCTGCAAATTAGGTTGCGATTAAAATCCTCGCGGACGTGAGCCGCGTTTTCTGTTCTCGGAATTTCGCTCTTGTGCGCTGAATTTAGCTCGTGCTTTAATTTACTTGTTCGTTTGCGAGGCACTTTATTTTAATCAATTTGATGACTGTTTTTGTCTTTCGATGTAGCTTTACTTTTTGAAGGGGAACATTTTGGGTCGGTCGTATTTTTGAAGTTTGATGAATTGTAATGTAGGGTATGTGTGGCAATTTCGAATTTTTGTACGTATTAAAATGTTCAGTCAGTAGTATTTGTCGTCTGCTGAGGGAGCACAGTAACTAATGCATGTACTTGTGTTTACCTCATTCAAAGAATATAATCTGTCTGTGATGTGTTTGAGGATGCAAGTGTACTCAGATGTATGTGAGTATGCGTGTGTATTTGTGTGTGTATTTGAATTTAATAGATGTTTCAGGTTTAATATAACTTAAAACTGATTAGATTTTAGAGTTAACTGGATAATATAAATAGATTATAATAGAAATATATATTATTAAAAATTCTGAAAATGAAACAAAATTTTTTACTATTCATTATATGTTACATAATTTTTTGATTATTTATAGAATACTATATTTTCGTTAATTTACTGAAAATGAGGAGAGTATTGATTTTGAAGAGATTTGCATTAGATATCTGATAAGTAATAACAGACTAAAATGACTGTCGAACTAGTATCTACTTATATTTACATGCGCTATACGAGAACCCAAGTTAAATTACTCCATAAAGAAAAAAAATTACAAAATTACATAACTGATAATTTGAAGAAAAAATTGTTTCCTTTGAGAAATCATTTTCCAAAAGTAGTCAGCTTTTCTTTCTTTTGCGGAAATGTTTTAATAGTTAAACGAATTTCTTTTTCTCTCTCTCTTTCAGCGATTAAAAATAAATTATTCGATCCATCAATCTAATTTTTTACAATTTTATTCATGAACTCCCTGCCGTCATTGTTTCCGCAGGCTGCAACCCGTCAGTTTTCCCTTAGAAACAGGCGCCTCATAAATACGCACTAAAGAATACATTAAGCCCGCCAAACTACGCAATATCGCGCCCCGAGCCCTTGTTTTTACCATCCCTACCTACTTTTCTAAACACAATACACACCTCCCCCCTCGAGCTTATCCAAATTCCCGTACAGCGAGCTCAACAAACTTTCCTCAAAACTTTACCACCCTCCTCTATCTACTTGAAATCGAGCAGCTCTCAGAAACACACCTTCACCCACACCCACGCTTAAATCGAAAACACAGCCTTTCCCCCTCACTCACCTGGCCCTGCATCTCGCCGGGTATGTTCCTGGTGCTCTGGACGAGGTGCCTCGCCATCAGCATATAAAAGACGGCGATTATACTGAGCGGGAACAGGTAGAAGATGCAGAAGCGGCAGATGAGCACAGTGCGCGGGTAGTTCGGGCCGAACTCCTCCGGAAAGGGGTAGCAGGTCTGCAGTACAGAGAGGGTTGCGATTAAGAAGTTTAGCTCGCGTGTGCGTCTGCATAATGCATGATACGGGCTAGAGGCTCGGCTTACCATGAACGTGACGTTCTTGTTGACCCTGAACACTCGGATGTAGGAGAAGGAGGCGGGGATCGCGCAGAATATAGCCAGCAGCCAGATCAGCGTCGCCACCATCTTCGTGAATCGAGTTGCGCGCTTGCCGCCACCTGGGGAACAGATGTTTTTTTTTGGGCTGAGTGATGGATTTTATTGTGCGGGGGCTGTTGGTGGAGGTTTTGGGTGTGGAAACTGATATTTTTGGGGGTTTTTTTAGTGGGGAAGGAGGTAATTAGTTCGGGGTATTATTCGGAATTTTATATTATTCTGGAGGATAATTATTTCAGGAAAATATTTTTGCAAAAAGACTAGTAACTGCTAGAT
>JAPYZA010005111.1:0-12592 GCA_030522685.1 Eupelmus azureus
CGCAGCGCGCCCACTATGCAAGCCTACACGTAAAAAATCAAAAAACCAGCTGACGCGAACGGAACTCCAAGAATGTACGAACCATTTTGTCGAGTGTCTATCCTTCAAGCACGAGAGTAGAGGCGGACGCGAGAACCGTCCGATACAACTTCCAGAATTCAAGTGAGGCACGCGGAGAGCGCCGGCCTACACTCGCGCCTCGGCTTCGTAAAAAAGCACAAGGTGGAGGGGGGAACACGGCTCAAAGGATGCGGATTATCAAAAAAAGCTCGTTTTTCGAACGTCGTTTTTTTCTTTTTCTGATTAAACTCGATCCTTTACGTTAAATCGCTAATGTTAATAATTAAAATTGAAATTTGAGCAGGTCATTGTTATTCCACATCACGCTAATTGAAAAGTGAGGAGGGGGGGAGGTGGATCGGAAACGTAAAATTCGTGATCTGCCTGGCGGCTAGCGGCTATTATTAAACCCTATCGCGAGCGCGTTCCCAGCTTGCAGACGTATATAGACCGATATAGCGCCGCGGCGAGTGGCACGTCCGCAGCCGCGGAAAATCCGGCCTCTCGAGTTACAGCCGAGAGCGGCCCGCGTTGCGTAATTGTATTTCGAGCGCGTTTTCGCAGCTGCCGCGGGGGGCTCCATTTTCGGGTTGGTTTTGCTTTTCTTGGCGGCGGTTTTCTTTTTTACGGTTCGGATTTGTTAATTTTGAGGTTTATTTGTAATAGGATGTAGTTTTGATGATTTAGTTTTTCGCGCTTATTTTGAGTGTGTAAATGTAAATTAATACTTTATTTTGGAATTACTTAACTCGAATGAAAAAATGTATCGTTAATTCTTAGTAAAGAAGTGATTTAGAACAGAATGTATTCTTCCGAATACAATTATTTGTTTATCATATATTTTTTGTAACATCAATGTACAAAACTTTTGTTTGTTTTACTATTTTAACTTTGTTTTTATTATTTACTAAAGTGATTTCATAAAAGTGTTATTTAACATACAGCAATAAAAAATTATAAACGGGAAGATAAATTTTACCAAAAATAAAATGTAAGTAATTTTTTTCACTGGACATTGTAAGAAGTTATTTAATAATCCTTGATCATTAATAGAAAACTAAAACAATTTTTTTTGCTTTTTTTACCTCATAATTTTTAAGTACCCATAAAAATTTACAGCGACACTTGCTCAAAAATAATTAATTTCGTAGCCGATCATCAAGCCGCGAAAGTTTGAAACATTTAAATTTTAACATACTATCCAACAAAATAATCTCGTCATAAAATTATTCTCTCATCGCTAGAAGCGCCTCGTCCATTACAGCGACGCAACAATTTCATCCTCCTCATCTCGTCGCTCTTCCCCAAGGATCTCTATCTCCCTCTTCGATCCAGGGGCGCCAAGAAAATCGCCGAGGCGTTCTAATGGCTCCCTGCCAGATGCAAACGAGGTCACTCAATCATAGAGGCGCGCGCGAATTCGTCAATTAACCGGCCGGAATGCGACGGAATTCCACGACGGAGACCGGATGTGTGTACGCAAAAACTTCACTCGCGATGAGAACAAATTGATTCACTGCCCGTAAGCTTAGCCACTTCACTAGGTTCTTTTTTCGGTCCTTTTGATTCACAGGTTTCGATCGGCGTGTCACTCGGAGCTTGCAAGCACAATTTCTGGATTCCAGAATTATGTTTCGGATATGGTTTTTGTTTTTGATGTTAATCGTGGTCCTATTTAGTAAAAAGCGGGTAGCACTTGAGTGGAATCTAATTTTTGGAATATAGAGGAATGTATGTGCATCAACGATCTTTTTTGTTTATGTTTGTATAACATGAAAACTTCTGACGCGTACTATTAAAATTATTTAGTGCAAGCACAAGTAATCCGTAAATTTATCAAATCATCAAATCTCGCAAGCTCAATCATCATCATAACCAATAACGCCAACTTGAATAAACAATATTCCAAAAATTAGCTTCCTCATAAAACAAGAGCAAAAACGGCGACCAAAACATAAGAAAACGATCGACAATCATAACCGCTTATCTCTACCAACTTTCATCTCGCACACACTTACCATGTCTACGGTTGGTTCTCTTCACTTGGGGGACAAAAAGTTTCGAAGGAGGACAACTGTCGAGATGGTCACGGAGAACCAACTGTCCGAGTCATAGAGGTGAACTTGGCTAAGTAACTTTCGGTCTCTCCTCCCCCACCATCGCAGAACAATCCGAGCCGCGGGGAAGTGGAAAAAGGCAGGGTTTGGGGGAAACGCGCGCGCAAGCTCCGCGGGTTCATCTGCGCACCGCCGCGGCTGACCATATTTAGTGTGAGCTGCCACCGAAATAGCGGGCGCACCCGGACCTCTAGCACCCGGCTGCGAGAGCTTGCGGAGCTTTCATACGGAAGCTGGCCGCCGGAAGAGCTGGATATGAAAATTTGAGGGAGATAAGTAGGAGGGAAGGTGGATTATGGCAATGGATAGCTGCGGTCGGCGGTTTTATGGTTTTGATATTGATTGCAGGATCGGTTTGTAGGATTTGTTGAAGTTGGTTTTGTAGGTTGCGGGATGAGGGGAGAGAGGAAGTGATGTGGTGGATCTGAGACAGTGATTTCAAATTGTTAGAATTGATCTGTCCAAAGCTTGTAGATTTTCGTTCGGTTGTTTAAGATGTTAAGAAATTTGCAACATGTTTAGGTATGAGCGATTGCATATGAGGAAAACTTATTTTCAATTTACCTGCTAGAAAATTAGCCGCTAGACTAGAACAAGCTAAAATTTGTATACAGTTGGCCGATTTTATTAAAATATTGTAGCCAGAATCATCACGTACTTATGTTGAAAGTACAGTAACATTTATTTAAGGATAACCTAAGTTAGGGTTTTGATAAAAGCAAACAATAAAAAACAACACATTGTCAATGAATGATAGAGTTGAACTTTTTTCTGTACTTTTATTTTCTAATATTTCACTAAACTTCTAAATACACATTCATCCAATTTTTGTCTTAAAATTTTTTCTTTTCTTATAAAAATAAAAAGTGATAATACATTATTGTTGCCTTATATTTTATATAATTTTTAATACAAAATCAAAAAGAAAGAGAGGGGGAAAAGAGATCCTGTGTGCGTATATGCCTATATTTATGCGGGATATAGCTCTCTGAGAGTACAGTGGCTATCATTTCCTGTTGCTCTTATACATTTTGTTTACTATACTTACGGCGTATTTATTATTTTACGGTTATTGAAAAAAAATGTTATTAAAATAAACCTTTGTAATTAGATCAAATAAATTTCAAATTTAATGGACTGGATTATTTTTTTAACTGCTAGATTAGCAATCGTTTGATATCAATTTTTCATTATAACCTGGGCATATTACGGTCAAATATCTAGGGATATTATTTTAGAATATCTGCACGACTGTTAGTGAATAAAGCAGAGAATATGCTCGCAGGCTTCCTGTTAATGAAAATTAGTTGTTACTATCATTTGTTATTTATGTTTGGAAATTGTTAAAGTACAATTGTTTCGGCTCAATTAAGATTATATGCAGTGTATAAGTGTGCTTAATTATTTAATTGCTTTAAATAAAATATAGACGCCAATATTTAAATTTATAATGCGTTCTTTTCAATAGATACATTCATTAATTTTTATTGAACATCACTTTACACGCATTAGTACAAACAATAGTATTGATGCCAAAAGTATTTAAGAATCTAAGCGATCTGTAGCTTATAATTTTTTTTCACAACTTCTACTAAATTTTTCAATATTTATTATTCAATATTAATAAAAATTTTGATTATTTGTACTTCATATAAAATGTATGCTTTTGTGACAGAAGCATTTTCTAGCTCAATTTGATATAAACGAGCTTATTTAATACTAATGAACTGGCAAATGAAACTTATGTATTAATCCAAGACAAGAAACAGAATGTTAAATGTGTGATAGTACTACTTGTCACAGATTTTAGGATTATGAAGTCATGCAAAAAATTAATAGCTTATAAACTTTAATTTGTTCCTATTTTCAATTTTATACTTTTAAGAATGCAGAAAAATAACAGTCTTATTACAATTTTCAAAAGTGGGAGTAGAAAATTTGTCAAGTACATGTTAGTGTTAAATTTTAACTGCACATAACTTTAAAGAAGACAGTTGAAAATATCTTTAACGAAGCGAGTAACTTTAACTTAGAAAGTTAAAAATATTAAAAATCAATTTGCAATCACAAACAATATTCAATGTGTTCATACACCGTTTTGATTTATGAAATGTGTAAAATGAAATATTTAACAGTTTCAATTAAAAATTATCTATAAATTATTCTAAAATCCAAAATAACTTGATGATCCATAATAATTGAAAATGCTATAACTATCACTTTTCATTTTTAATACTGATGAAAAAGTATAAGAAAAAAATGAAACCTTAAAATTTTAAATAATTAATCGTGGTAATTTAAAACATTAATTAAATAATAAATTCCTTTTATTTATTTATAGAAATTTATTAAAATAAAAATTTTAGAGACATAAACAAACTTTTCCACTTGTCTGAGGTAAATTTTTGTAAGACGATTCACCATACCATTAGGTCTGTAACATTAAGCTTCTTGAATTCAAGTTATTCACGTGGTATCCAAAAATAGATGGCCGATATTCGTGATGTTTTTACGTTAATTATAATTTTTTCTGTTTTATATTTTCTTACATGGTACAAAAAATGTACAATTTTACATAACAGACAAAATCAAATTTGAAATTAAATATTTTTAAACAGATTTTCTCTCTTCTTTTAATAAAATACTAGTGAGCATTCCTCACTCGCTGACGTTCGCTCCTTGTACGTTTAGCTATAGAGTATTATTGTTGATAATTAAAGAATTTGAATTAATTTTGTCTAAATATAACACTACAAAACGTGAATAATATATTTGTATTAATAAAACTCATTTAGTGAAATTGATTTATGAATGATGTAAGAAATACAAAGCACATAATAATGCTATTATTAAATTTTTTTGGTGAAAATAATGTAACTAATCTTTATTTTCATAGTTTCGTAAAATATTATTTTTTTTATGTGTATAAGAATATGTAAATGAAATTTAATATTCATATGAATATTAGCTCTAGCGCTCTTGTAATATTTTACATGCAAGACAATGCCTACAACTAATTAAATTGCTTTGAATTTTTACAAAACATCTACTACCAAAATGCAGATCGTCGATCTTCTATTTAAATTTATTTTTTTAAATTCATAATCTCGAACAATAAATATCCCAAACATCTATCCACCTCACTAGTCATACAGTCGCAATCTTAAACAGAAAAATACCATCACCGAAGGCTATTTGCAGCCAACAGGCCACTCAATGAAAAGCTCTCATAAAGCTCCCAGCCTTAGCTTCGCTTTGTTCTCAGATTTCCTCGTCAAGACTTCCTGCTCCCTCGTTGCAGTCTTTTTCTTACCTCCCAGGCGCTACTGCCGAAACTGTATAGCTCGTGCTCGCTCAATCATTCAATATCGCCGGAAAAGAACGAGTTTCGCGCCCCAGAGCGCCAGTAACTCTAGTAGGAGGCGCGAGATATATGAAATAAAAGAATGAAGCTCGCGCGCGCGAGCGCGTATTATTTTGGGATTTCTATGTTTACCAAAGCTCGAAAAGAGCGGGCTGCGTCGTCTTATTTTCGGCTTTACCTTCGCTCCTGCGCTATATACCGATATATGTATATGCAGCGACGGAACATCCGAAATATTCCGGCCCGCGAAGGCTCGTTGGCCGGCGGAAAAATGTAAAAAAGAAAGCTTTGCCGAGGATGCGGTTGTAAATTGTTGAGAGGAATTTCGGAATAATTTTTGGCAGGTATTTCGAGTGGCATCGATGTTAAGTTTAAGTAAACGATTTTGTATAGTTTTTTTTACAGAACTGTATAAAAGTAGACAATTGGTTGATATATATAAATTTTTTACTATTTTTATTTTCATTTATTTGAGTATCTTTGTACATTTACAGAGGAGATAAGCTCGAATTATTTTATAATCATGTGTAGTTTATAGACAAAGCCAGATAAATTAATGATTAAAGAGTCAAAATTAGAATAATGCTACTTTAATGGTTGATAAAAAATATGGTTAAAAGTAATATATTACGTTAATTAGCCAAAAAGTGATAAACTTAAATCTTTTGTCATAGTAATAAATAAATTGAACAATGTTTCAAGTATTCTTGTTACTAGTAGGATATATGATACTTGCAGAAATAATTTGTACTTGTTGGAATTATTTTTAGTTTGAATATAGGTATTACAAATAAACTTCAAGGTTTTTTTATCAAATTATTCTAATGTACATACATACAGTGTAGTTAGTACATAGGAAAATATTATAATTATAAGTATGGGATTCATCTTCTTACATACAAATATATTTTCTTTTATATTATCATTATGCTTGATTTGAAGCGCTTAATTGATGAAAGTGAAATTAATTAAAATGAAACGACTCTAAATTATTGATTTTAACTCTTATAAAAAAAGTTTAACGGCTATGCATATATCGCAAGGAACAGCACACTTTACTAATGTCCTCATTTTTCTCAGGTTCATCAGAATCAGAGAGTATATAACGAACAAAACAGGTAAGAATAAAATAACCTACGATAAAAATGGCGTATAAGTTGGATAAAGTTGATCTACTATTTCTTTTATCACAACCATCTTCAGATTCTGACTTTTTGATTGGCTCTGTTTTTTTACTAAAACGAAAAGTACATATGTATAATAATGATTATTAAATGTTTTAATAATAAGTGATACCATTATAATAATTTTTAATTCATGTACGAAAATATAAAAATTTTTTAATATAAATAAGTAGATTTACATGAGATAAAATATTTAAAAAATTGTTTACATTTGTTTACATTTTGTTCATATTTACGATTATTTAAGATATTGCAGAAATATATGGTTGATACAATAAAAAATGAAAATATTAGTAAAAGGTGCCTTACTTCTTACGTTTTCTCGTTTCCACTTCAACTCCTCTCAAAACTATCCTATTCCCGTTACATTTGCATGATCTAAGTAATGAAATTTTATACATTATCACCAACATGATTCATTTAGCATGATAGTAGTCGTTTTTATTACAACTTTTAAGAAATATTTCTTACTTGCTCATTTATGTTGTTACCATTTTTATAATATTTTTGTGGAGACTCCTAGTGTAAAGCAGCATTTCTAGATAAAGATTGTAGATTGTAACAAAATTTTAACTATTAATATAATGTATTCATTTTAATTCTTAATTTTTTCGTTGATAACACATTAGCTTGAATTAGGTTAAGGTTATTCACGAGGTTATATTTTTGGTTGAACAACAATTCAATTTTAAAACTAACGTGTAAATTAATTTTAATAAGAGAGTAAAATGTCAGAAAAATTTAATTTCTTATTTAATTAGTTACATATTAAGTGTTTAATTATAAAACTAAAATTTAATAAAAATTTGGTAACTCAAAATTTTAATAATTTAGATCGAAAATAAAACAAAATCAACTATCAATAAGGTTACATCCTGTTTTTATTGTATTTCAGGATTCTGTCATACGCATGTTCGTAAAAATAAATATGTTTATTTCTTAAAAGAGTATTATATACGTAATATTGTTTAATTTGTTTCAGTAATATATAATCATACATTAACATATCCAAAATATATACAATAATGTAATAAAATCATCAAAATATTACTGAAAAATATTTCTTTCAACACAAGTACTGATAATTGAATACATTTATTATTTAAATAGCACTTAAATGCATTTATTATATTCAATTTTTAATTTAAATAAAATATCCTCATTAGCTTTTTTTATTCAAAAACAATGTAAAAAAGAAATTTTTTTCCAGAATTTTAAATAAGATAAAACATAGGTCTTTACGTTGTGGAAAATCCTCTCTGTTACTAGAATTTTTAATAAGAAAAATTCTAAAAAAAAGAAATTAAAAATTAGGAAAATGTATTAGTTTTTCTGTCAGTAGAACAATTTTTATAAACATGGTAAAATAATAAATAGTAAGTATTTTTTTTATTAATTAAACGATAATATCTTAAAATAAAAATATTCTTTTTAGTTTCGTTTAGTATTTTTAATATATTTTGAATTTATTTTAATTGTTTCTATTTTGAACATCGACGTTACCTTATTACTTTATTTCTAATTAACATTACAAAAACTTTTCAGTACTACTAATCAGCTAACCAGAATTTTTTCTCAAAGTGTAATTGACAGTAACCATCCTAAAACTATTCAATAATCAATTCTTTCTTAATTATTTTTGAAAGAAACAATAGTTTTCAAAAAATAGACATACAAAAATTAAAATAGATAATAGCTTTTATCATATTAATCATCCTTATATAGAAAAAACTAGAATATCACGAAGGATAAAATATACTCTCATAATTCTAATTCACAACTATCTCAATCCAACTTCAACAATCCACAATCCACAATATTCCCACCATACACTATCACCACCCACAACCGTCATATTCAAATCGTTCGATCGGCGCCAGCCACCCTCGCTCCACGTGCATCCATTGACAATCTCCCTAAAAAAAATCTCACCTCATCAATGAACCAATCCACCATCACCATACCCCACGCCTCGGCCACCTGCGCCATCGTGCATCCTTTCTTTCCACGCTCACGACGCTTATTTCCGCTCTCTCTCACTCTCCGCTTTACAAAGTAGTAGGGGTCATCGTTCTCCGGTCTGGTGTATACACCTTCCCGCTCTCTCCCACCTATATCCACCTCTCAGGCACACAACCGGTCGCGCTTTCGAGGCCGCGAGAGCGAGTCGCCGTTACACCGTCCTGGCCGAGTGTCCTGGCGATATGGGAGGTCTGTTCGTCTAGCCGAGACGTAGGGTTAGATTCGAGTTTTGTTAGAAGGGATGGGGCAGAAGAGGTGAGAAGGTTTGCTTCCGGATCTCAGGATGGAGAGCAGCATGTGGCGTTGGTTCCTGATCGTTTTGACCTATGGTGAGTATTGTGTACGTGCGTTTACGCGCTGTGATGAAACGACGGGGCGACTTTCACTCAGGTGCGTTCGCGTGGCTGTGAGGTGATGATATGCGTGCGGATCGGTTTGGAGAATTTGGTGGATTGTGGAGATGAGGTGTAGTGTGGAATGTGTTGTGGATCAAGGATTTTTTGGTGGAGGAGATTGGTAAGAAGCGCCTGTGCTATGATTGCCGGGATGGCTTTTGTTTTGGTGTTATGTAGGAGTGAAATCTTGGGTTATTGTGTAAGATTTAATTACGGTTGGTTGCTGCATTTGGTTGAAGAGTTACCATAAGTAATTATGCTGCTATTAAAATTTATAGATAAGAATATTGAAATAACAAAAGTAAAGTAAAAATCTGGTTGCAAAATCTTTAGCTATGATAAATAATTCATGAATAAACTCTGTATGTTATTACAAATTTCATTACACGCAGTCAACTTTCTTTTGTTACTTTGTTAAATTTAATGAAACACTTATTAAAAACATAAATAAAGCAGCTCTAAATAGTAATACATATTATTAAAAAACTCTGAAAAAATATATTTCCTGCATTCATGCTACAGTAAGGCGCATGTAAACAGTCACTTGATGATCTAAACAAGCTTGATAAAAATCATACCTATTATTAGAAAAACAACAACGCACAATAATAACTGTACATTAACATACACTCACTTCTTTCACATTAAACAAAAAAATTATGCCTGCGTAGCGGCAACCGGAAACGCGCTGCGACTAGCGGCTTACATTTCATCCGGCGGTCTGCATGGGGAAATACGATTCGAGCCTGGCAGCGACAACGGAGTCAAAATCCGACTGGCCCTAAAGCCAACTCTCCAGTATCCGGAGCAGCACTGGTCCTGGAGTCTCACCGAGTTTCCGGTTGACTATACTACTGTTGAAAATCGGTGCGATGAGCGGTTGCTTGGAAAAAGGTGATTGACGTGAATTTTTGTAGAGATAGCTTAGAATAAGGTTTTTCATTGTTATTATTCGTTATGAACGGTAAAAATGTACTTTCATAGAAATAAACAAATCTGTCTTTATTTATTAAAGTGTCATCGATTTAACGACGTTAGTTGGACCGCTACAATTTCCAGGCAATGAATCTGGTTCAGTGGAAATTCCTGGACTGAGTTTATCTGGCGAAAAAGGTCTTTGGGGAAAAGGATTGATATTTAGAGACAGCTACAGCGATCGTGTTATCTGTGCATCGATTACGGTAACGAAATTAATTGATTGATTGAAAATTCATTGATTATTTGAAACTGATGCGAAATACATTTGCATCCAGGTACTAGACAGAAATGCGGAAAAACTGGCGGAAGCGCGGTTCCAGGGGCCCGTGGCCGGTTCAGTCTGGCTACGTTGGCTGGGCGGTCCAGCTGGCGAAGACGCAACCGATACAATCGTCCAGGCCAATCTTCAGCATACCGGCGATCAGAAATCCCAGCAGGACTACTTCACCGAGCACCGCTGGAAAATCTATGTCACCGATATTTTCGATACTGGAAAAGGTATAAAGATAACGCTCGCCGGCTACTTTCTTCATATTGCACCATACACTTAGACTGCATATTACAAAATAGTCTTGGAATCTCGTGGCGTCGTTATACTCTATTAAAATAACTCCTTCCATACAGAACGAACCTCGTGTAACATCCTGCAGTCGGTGTTCGATCCGGACAACGCGGGACCAGGCAAATCGATCGGTGACATCGACGCGCGTCTCGGCAAGGTGCGCGTCGCTTCGCAGTCTAGCGCCGTCTTCAAGAGCTCCTATCGAGATCCCGAGCTTGCTCTTCTACCGGCGGATCTGTTAGGGCCGAGGCGCGTTCTTTATCTTGTTATCTTTCATCCGACCCATGAGGACTTGTTCCTCGCCTGTGCCAAGATCAAGCCGCGACGAGCAGTCACGGCTAAGTAAGTGTGAAAAGTTTTTATTATGTGTTGTGTAGTAAAATCTAGAATTATATATGCAACATTGGTAGAAAATATATTGTGTACTTTGTCTATACAATTTTTGCGTTATTTATGTGCGGATAGTTAAGAAATATGCACACAAAAAAGTAACTACAAATTTCTCACCACTGTAATCTAGTACTTAATACAGTTCTAACTCTTCATGCATAATCAAATTGCAGAGCAATCGTGAATTCTCGAGGTATCAAAGGAGAAGTAACTCTAATTCAGGAGACTCCGTTTGATCCCACCTGGGTGAACGTATCCTTGACGCCCATCAATGATCTTGAGACAAGGCTTCGTTATGAGACAAAAGTCGCGTCTTACAGAATTCACGAACTACCGAGGGAACCTGACAAGCTGCTGCAAGACATCAATGAACCCTGTTTGTCAACCAAGAGCATGTATGATCCGCTGAATACACACGAGAAGGAAGTTCCACCGGCAGGTAAAATCTTCTTTGTTTTTGTAAAAATTAAACAAAGTAAATAAAAGCTTATTCTGTATCCATGACTTAGTTATGTTATGAAAACACATAAAGTAGTATAAATAGTTTGGCAACAATATTCTACCATATTTGAATGTTTTACTATAAATTTAGATAATGAATAAGTAATGCAGTACTATATACAGTAATGTATATATTATTGAGTAATAATATTTTTGTGTTTGGTTCAGGATTGGGTACACAAGATCAGTATCCGGTTGGAGATCTATCAGGCAAGCTGCAAGGACGTAAAGAAGGATCTCACCATCTAGATATTCTTCCTGGTAGCGCTAAACTCAGTGGATTATATTGGGATGCTTACCTGCCGCTCTCAGGAATAAATAGCGTTGTGCATAGATCTCTTGTTATTCACAAGTAAGTTTTATTTATTTAAATATTTATTTTTCTTTAATATAAATTGCCTCTTCAACCATTAATACAGTCCTCAATTCAATTATTGCATACTGAAGGTTAATTACAAATTTAACGAAGAAATTGAGAACTATACGTGATATTTTATTTCCGTATAATGTAAGCTTGTTTAAAGAAATACCTGAATCATCTTATTATTTTTGCCTTTCATAATCTACATTCAAACACCGGAAACCATAACTATAGGCATAAAAATTTTCACAGAACTATGCAATGATTTTCATAAATTTATTCATCTAGATACAATGAGACCGACGACAAGATCAGCTTGATTCCATGGGTTTGCGGAACTTTCGCTTTGCAACTGCCACACAATGCAGGTCAAATGCCGATGTTCACAGCCGAAGTCGTTTTCCGCTATCCCATTGTAGGCAGAATAATTTTCCGTCAACCTAGGAACGAACCAGAAATGGACACCACAATTATTGTAGAGCAATTGATACACGCTGATGGTAGTGCTTTGAATGACTCTATGGAACACAGGTTGAGTATAAAATATAATACGTACTTGCCCTAGTGGAAATAATAAATGTAAGAAAATGTGAGAAACTGCAAGCAAATGTAAACAAATGTAAGGAAATGTAAGGATTTGTTATATTTTGGACGTATG